>CM024204.1:33859095-33968061 GCA_013435755.1 Amphilophus citrinellus
GTCCACGTACCCCTCAGAAAGTAGCTGCGGTCCTGATGGGAGACGTATCAAAGGCACTCTGCAGATGTTGCAAGTGTGAAATATGTTCTCACCATGCTGATTTAATTCAACATGCTAATACCGAGAACAACACAAGCACAAAAAACCAAAACTGTGCATCCTTCTCTTCTGAGGCTAAGAAACATGGATTTCACTACTCCAAAACACAATGAGACAAAACAAAGAAGTGAGCTATACTGCTATAGAGGTATACTCTTTAAAAGTGGCCTCAGTTTAACACAGTGTTGTGGGCTGCCGGTTGGGCTTTTTTGGGCTTGTTTTCATAGGGCTGGTTGCATGTATCGCAAAATCTGGCAACACTGGACACTACTTAACTCTGCGCGGTAAAACGTGAGAAGAACGAGATGAGGGATGCGAGAGGATTGTGGGACCGAGCGCTGACGTGCCAACTATCGGTGGCATCCCAAAGCTCAGCTTGTATCTTGGAACTGAGCTCGTATCTAGAGCAGAAATTTTGCTCGGGCCACGGCTCGTATCTAGAAAAACTCGTATGTGGAGCAGCTCGTAACTCGAGGTACCACTGTACTGACTTGACACAACACAGGGAAGCACTGAGGGACTACAACACCTATACTAGAAAAACAAGATCCTAACAGGTAACTAGAAATAAGAGGACAGAACACCCATGGAGGACTCAAACTACAGCACAAGGAACAGAGACCAGGACTAAATACACTTAACAGGAGAATAAACCAAAAACAAAACACCAAACAGAGTCAGGAACACGGGAAGCTGAACAAACTGAAACAAAAGATAAAATGCAAAGTGAACAACAGTCAAGAACAGGGCTCAGATAACTAAGAAGCCTGAGGATTTAAACAAAGAAACAGACACCAGAAAAGGGCACAAAATTCAAAACTGCAAAAACACAATAAACTAGGAATCAAATAGTAACCTGAAACAATAGAAAACTGAAAGTCCAAAAGCCGAAAAACGCTGGGCCATAAACCCAGGACATGACAATAAGATCCAAGCAAAATGTATATTAACTAGAAACACATTGAGGACAGTGACACAGGCTGACAGATTGTAGTTTTTTTTTTCCTTTTTTTTTTTTTTTTGGCTTTTTTTATACAGAGATCTAGCGACATGATAAAGACTGCATCAGCCAGTGATAGCTAACTACAAAACCATTTGGAATTAGTTAACAACAAAACAAATTACTCATGGAAACATATCTTTGACCTCTTGCCATTTTTTCCCTTTAATGCTCATTTTTCCTGTTCTCTGCCCCTGAGGGATAGGTAGTTTTTGTGACATTTTTGGTTTGTAGCCTCACACACAAATGACTAACTGATGTGCCATCAGGTCACATGGAGGGCTGTCAGAACGCATGTCTACCCAAACTACAGAAAGTACGCTGACACATGAAGTCAGTCAGCAAGTAGCTTACCCATCCTGGAGTGTTGTAATAGTTTCTCCTTTCATTTAGGAGATTGGCATGTATTAAAAAAAAAAAAATCATGAAAAAATTAGGTGATCTTGGGGGCCCCCAGGTGATCACGGGGGCCCTGTGCAGTCGCATATGTCGCCTAAGCCTCAGGCCGGCCCTGACTAAAAGCAGAATAGCTAACCATGTTTATATAATCATGATGCTAGCAGAATGATTTTTTTAATATTTGTTTACATTTATTATTTATATCTATTTATCTGCATGTGATTTTCAACTGTATATGGAAACATTTTTATGATTCAGTGACATGACCCATTATAGCTTTTTTTGTGTTCAATTCTGGTCTCAACAGGATTATGTAACATTTGGGTCCAAACAGTGTGACCAGAAGGCCAAAACTTGAGGCCAGGATGGCAAATACCTCCACTGCATCTGCATAGTTTCCTGGTGAGCTGATATAAACAGGAACAAAGGCCACCCACACAGCACAGAAGATCAGCATGCTGATTGTGATGAGCTTGGCTTCATTAAAACTATCAGGAAGATTCCTTGCCAGGAATGCAATTAGAAAACTGAGGAAAGCCAGCAAACCAATATAACCCAATAAGACTGTAAAACCAACAGTGGACCCAACTGCACACTCATAAACTATCTTATCATTGCGATATTGGGTGTTTTTATGTGGAACTGGAGAGGATGAGACAAGCCAGGTTGTGCAGATGGCTGCTTGAACAGATGTAAGAACCAGAACTGTTCCTCTCTGCTGCATAGCACCAAACCACTTCAGACTGGCTCCCCCTCCTGGCTTGGAGGCTTTGAACACAGCCAGAACAACCATGGTTTTTACCAAGATGCACGAGACACAAAGTACAAAGCTGATCCCAAATGCTGCATGTCTGAGTTGGCATGTCCACAGGCGGGGTCGTCCAATGAACATCAGTGAACACAGGAAACACAACTTAAGTGAGAGCAATAGCTGGAAACTAAGTTCTGAATTGTTGGCACGTATTATAGGTGTTCTGTGATGGTAGATAAAGATCCCAAGAACAACAGCACATATAAATGTGCCCAGCAATGAGGTTGCTGTCAAACAGATACCCAGAGGCTCATGGTAGGAGAGGAATTCTGTCTTCTTAGGAACACAGTGGTCACGCTGGGGGTTTGACCAAAAATCCTCTGGACAGCTGGTGCACTCCAAGGAGTCTGACAGAAAGGGCGAATATGGTGAAGTGCATACTATATTTAATATTCATTAAATTAAAGATGCCATGTTGAAACATAATTACTTACTGCTCTGATTGGTGATTTTTCCTTCAGAACAAGGGATGCAGTCAAAACAGCATTTGGGTTCCCCCTTCTTTCTCACCATGTGGGTACCAGGAGGACAACTCTCACTGCATACTGATCGAGGTGGCTATTGGATAAAATTAACTATTACCTACTAGAATGACATGTACTGTACATGTTACAAAAGATAAAAGTCTGAAAAACCATATATAACCTTCTTGGATTCAAAGTTCCAGAAGATTTTGTCTTCATCAAGTATGAGTTCTTCACTTTTGAAAGCTGACCTCTTAACCTCACCCACATTCTGAACTTTACTGCTTCCATCAGGGAGCCACAACCAGTTCATCACATCATAAATTGGTAATGCATCACCATTCTCATCAAATGACACTTGATCACCAAATGGAGTGGTGAAGTTCACTCTTTCCAAGTAATAAACAAGCTGTTATAAATGTATGTAAAAAATTTATTACTTTTAACAGTGCAAACAGTGGCACTATATTCTATGATCAAATATAATATTATACGTATATACCTGAATATATAAATTCATTCAATATAAACAAGGTATATCACTAACAAAGCTCTATACGCATACAGGGTAATGATCTCTCTGACATAAATACATTCGATCTACTTTTGCCTCGGAGTACGGCAAATCCATCCAGCTTGGTCACAGTTAATCTCAGGGCATTCTATTTAATCCTACAGTCTAAATTCTGTTCTATAAAGCAAACAGTTAAATCATAGATGGAGTGTATATTGATATCATACCTGCCATGGTTCAAGTGTTTGCAAAGTGCCACAACTGTGATCACTGAAAGGCCCTCTTCCTGGCTTGCACCGCAGCATGTCATCAAGGGAATATGCCAGCGCATACACAGCTTTGTACACATTGTACTCAGGCCTGAGGCTGGAAGTGTCCAGGAACTCACTGTTCACATTTTCTAGATCTTCCTGTCCAGTACACAGTGCACCTCCACCTTCCACCCATCCTGCTGGAGCTGGTGCAAATCTGCACTGAAATGTGAATTCCCAAAACTGATTTACCTGAAATACATTGAAAACTGTTTTTTTTTTTTTGTGTGTGTTTGTTTTTTTTAGAAAGAATGACAATAAATACTTGTAACTACCACAGCAAAGGGTGTATAATTCTTGCAAGTACCATAGTTTAATGTTAAACGCTCACCATGATACTTCCAGAACTACCGTTGTAATGTAGGATTGGACGTATTTGTAACAGGAATTCCCTGAGCCCTGGTATTTCTCCTCGACGAATGGTGATGCCCAGTGTACCACCCAGGTATGGCATAAGCTGAGGTGTTTGCAGCACAGCAGCTGCTGTCCAGGCTTCACTGGCGATCCACTGCAGACCTGTTACATTCTGCCTCACTACCTGTGGATTGTATTACAACAAATGTAAAAAGTGACATTATAACTAGCAACTACTTTAGTGACATTGTCATGCCATTGCTATATTGTAAGTTTCTCAATTTGTAATATCATGTCTCAATCATGTAGTATAATTCTACAGATTTTACTAGTAATAATCAAACTGTTTTAAAGCCAAACCTCTTCCATAAGGTTTATCATGTGACCCCCATATGCAAAGACAATAACAACTCGAGCTGTGGATTTTTTCATCACATCCACAATCCTCCTGAATTCATCTGTATTTTTTTCCCAGGGCAAAACCTCAAAGTAAGCCAGGCAGCCTTCGCCAGACACACTCAGCTCAGATTGTAATGATCTGGCTGCATGAAGTCCATAATCATCATCACTGACGAGCAGACCTGCCCAAGCCCAGCTGAAATGTTTTAGAATATGAATCATAGCACGTACCTAAGTGAACACAAATTAATGGGTAAGGGTATAGACTGAAAAATCCTTCATTTAATTATCTGTTCATCAGCTTTTACAACACACCTCATCGCTATTGTAATTTAGCTTTGTTCTCTGAGACCATGTAATTAAATAGTGTAACTGTAAAAACTCACAAAATATACATTTCTTTATATTTTCATATCATTAAGAATTTGGTCGGACAACTGGGATTTTCTTCCTGGAAAAGAACGCTTTAACTTTTCCATTTTAATTTTACTATATTTTCACCTGGAAAGCATCACTTGGGATCGTCCTAAAGAAGGATGGATATTTTTGACGGTCACTCAGGCAGGAACATGTGGCAAAATAACTGACCTGTAAAAGAAAATACTGACTGAATATTGTATGAATATTCAAAGCCTTTACTCTGTGTTTTAACCTTTTCAGGTTGACTGCAGTGTATTTTTACACTATATTTGCAATTAATATCATGCATGTAGACTATAGCATGATTAAGCAGAAAACTTACCATAGGTACTCTGTACAAACCTAAGACAGTGGAGATAGCAATTGAACGCGTAGAGGAAGAATCACCAACAATTCCTATAATTGGAGGATTTCCAACACATGTGTCATCTAACATAATTTGCTCCTCTTGACCACTTGCTAATGACAATGCTGCACGGAATCCAATTCCGAGGTTGACACAGTTATCATATACAGTGTATCCAAGAGTCACATTTGGTAGTAGGTTGGCGTTTATGTTGATCTCATTAACAGCAAAGGCCATGGTTTGAGCGAGCTTAAATCCTAGAACATAAAAACTAAAGAAAAAAAAAATATTGAAAAGTACAACAGGATACTTGGAAAACATGTAGCAAAGTTACTAACTAACCTGAACAACAATTAAAGAGATATTTGAATGAAAAAATAACAAAGAAGATGTTTCATTCAAGATAAATACTTTTTTTTTTTTTTGAATGGTGTTAATTTTCCAACTGTAATTAATTTATATATAAAATACATATTTATATTGGCATTGATTTGACCCAGTCCCCCCCACCCCCTTTTTCCTACTGTATACTCACCCTTGGCATGTAGGCTGTTGTGGTTCTGAGGTAAAAGACAGATCAGGAACACTCGAAAAAAGATGGACTGGAAACATTCCACCCAGAATGACATCTCCACTCTTCTGCATCCCATTTAGATGAAATTGTCCCTGTAACTGACAGGAGGGAAACAAAGAAGTGAATACAGCAGAAGAAAAGTAGGAATACAGCAAAATGAGCAAGAACAAATTTGTTCGTAAAAATGACCACATGACAGCTTTGTGATTTTCTGAGCCTTCTCATTAGGTTTCAGTGCTTTTCTATTCCCTTTTATTGACATCTTTTGGTGCTTATTCTTGCACACCACCCATCAGGGAAAAAGTAGGGGCAGGGCATCCAACCATTTTCTTCTGCTTGAATTAGTTATCAACAAGAAGTCAGTATTTTATGAGTTGTTAATTTCTTATTTTATATCTTTCAACCCATATATAGGAAGAATAAATATTCTTGTAATTCAACCAACAACACTGAATGTGGAAATTTTTTTTGTCCAAATCTCACTGAATCTGACTGTAAATTTAACATATTATCAGAATATTTTAATTTTTCCATGATTTTTTTTTTTTTAATCTACTTGAATGCCACCCTCAGTGGACTTCATTGTGCAAATGTTAAAGTATCTGCTTCCACTTTCCCTGATGGGAAAAGTATATTTTCTTCCAGCTTTGTATTTTTCAGTTTAAAAGTTGAGTACATTCAAGTCAGTTCACTTTAAGTCAGTTTTATTTATACATCTCAACAACAGCTGCCTCAAGGTACTTTATATTGTAAGGTCAAGAACCCAACAATCAAATGAGCCCCATTGAGGAAGCACATTGTGACAGTGGGAAGGAAAAACTCCCCTTTGACAGGAAAAAAACTTAAGGCAGCCAAGTCACTTCAACAGACTGGGGTTGAGGGGACAAAGACAGGATAAAAGACATGCTGTAAATAAATGCAAAGTGGTGTATAAGCACATAGACTGTGAGGAGAGGTGAGTAAAGAAGAAATACTCAGACAATACAAAACACAAAAGAAATGTTGTTTAAGAGAGCCAGAGATTAATAAAAAGTAATGTTTTTATTATTATGGTTTATAAACACATAGAGAGTGAAAAAAGATGAGTGAAGAAGAAACACTCCAGCACCTCAGGCCTATTGCAGTGTAACTCAGGGCTCAGAGTCACCTGATCCAGCCCTAACTATAAGCTTGATCAAAAAAGAAAGTTTTAAGTCTAATCTTAAAAATAGAGAGGGTGTCTGTCTCCCGAATCCAAGCTGGGAGCTGGTTCCACAGAAGAGGGGCCTGAAAGCTGAAGGCTTTGCCTCCTGTTCTACTCTTAAGTATCCTAGGAACCACAAGTAAGCCAGCAGTCTGAGAGTGAAGTGCTCTATTTGGGTGATATGGGACTATAAGGTCTTTGAGATAAGATGGGGCCTGATTATTCAAGACCTTGTATGTGAGGAGAAGGATTTTAAATTCTCTTCTAGATTTAACAGGGAGCCAATGAAGAGAAGCTAATATGGGAGAAATATGCTCTCTCTTTCTAGTCCCTGTCAGTACTCTAGCTGCATCATTTTGAATCAGCTGAAGGCTTTTCAGGGAGCTTTTAGCACAGCCTGATAATAATGAATCACAATCGTCCAGCCTAGAAGTAATAAATGCATGAATTAGGTTTTCAGCATCAGTGTGAGAAAGGATGTTTCTAATTTTAGAAATACTGCACAAATGGAAAAAAGCAGTCCTACATACTTGTTTAATATGAGCATTGAAGGACATATCCTGGTCAAAAATGACTCCAAGATTTCTCACAGTGTTACTGGAGGCCAAAGTAATGCCATCCAGAGTAATTATCTGGTTTGACACCATGTTTCTAAGATTTGTGGGGCCGAGTACAAGAATTTCAGTTTTATCTAAATTTAGAAGCAGGAAATTAGAGGTTATCAGGCCTTAATGTCTTTAAGACATTCCTGCAGTTGAACTAATTAATGTGTGTCATCTGGCTTCATTGATAGGTAAAGCTGAGTATCATCTGCATAACAATGAAAATTGATGCAATGCTTTCTAATAATACTGCCTAAGGGAAGCATGTATAATGTAAATAGAATTGGTCCTAGCACAGAACCCTACGGCCTAGGAAACATCAAATGATCTGAGCGTAAATGGAAGAACAATAACACACTGAGTACATTTCAGAGCCTGTACTTTTTAACTTTTGCTTAAGTAAAGAAGTTGGACCAGTGCTTTGACTTTTACTAAAGTATTTTTTTAACACAACTACTTCTACTTAAGTACAGAATGTCAGTACTTTTGCTACCTCTGCTTTTTTGTTGTTTTAATCATGGTTATCATATATGATTTTGTTTGTAAGGGTTTCAGGAACAGTATTTTCCGTTTTAAGCTGAGGTAATTCAGTTATGTTTTGAAATAATGGTCATTTAATAAATGTCAATTGTAATGGACATCAGGACCATGTTTGTGTACTTTGATACCCAGTCCTTGTCGGCAACAGGACAGAGGCAGAGAGGATTCTTTACAAGATAGTGCAAAAGTACAAGATTTTGCACTATCCACTAGGGCTGCCTAGTTGTATTGCTGGGGACCGTTTGCATCCTGGTGTGCAGTCCACCAGACAGACACTTCTGAGGCCACAGCCAGGATATCCTGGCAATTTCTGCAGTCCCAGCTGGAGGTGGGCAAATCTGCAGTTACCCTGTGTGATATGGTGGCAGGGTTTCAGGCAATTCATGTGGGTCACTCAACACTCAGGATGAATCATCTCTGATCTCCTAGTTTCTGTCATGGTCCGGTGTGGTTTTAATTCGTCTGTTCTGGGGTTTTTCTTTTGTTGTGGGGTTTTGTTATGTTTGATTTTCTAGTTCCTTGTGTTTCCCAGTGTTCAGTGTCAGGTCTGCATCTCTGTTCCCTTGTGTCACTTCCTGTTTTATTTTGACAGTCTTGTGTTCCCTGTGCTTTGTGTTTAGTTTTGCTTCCCCTTTGTCATTAGGTTCATTTGGTTCACCTGTCATCCCCTGTTGTTTTCACTTGCCCTAATCCCCTTGTGTGTATTTAAGCCCTTAGGTTTCCTCTGTTCTTTATTGTGTCATCGTCATTGTTTCTCCCAGTGTTTCTCCTCTTTGCTGTGTGTTTTTCTAGTTTAGAATTTTGTTTTTCTCTTTTCTCCCAGGTTTCCAGTTTCTTTTGGCCTAGGTGGAGATTTGGGGTTTTTGTATTTTTCGAGTACCTGAAAATAAAGCAGTTTTAGTTTAAGTCTGCGTGCGTCCTGCATTTGGGTCCTTTCCCTCTCCACACAGCCTCCACCGTGACAGTACGAGGCAACCACCATGGACCCAGCAGACGCAGTTTTCCAGAACTACGTGGATTTTGAGATTCAGCTCCTCATTACACGGGGACAGTGGATTTTGGCATCCCCTGCAAAGAAAGAGCAGTATCAGCAAAAGATTTGCCGTTTGGTTTGCTCCTGGCCCCAATATTCATTCTATTTACCGACTTGGATTAAGGACTTTGTTTCCACCCTCGAGTCTCCATCTCCACCCTTGTCACACTCTCCAGCTACACCACCAGCAAATGGCTTCCACACCCCATCACAGCAACAGCCCGAGCTGAGAGTCATAAGTACGGGTTTTGCCAGATTTTCGCCAGCCACTTCCTCCTCTTCGTCACCTTGGACCTGCTCTCCCTTGCCTGTTCCTCAGTCTGGCTGCCGCTCTCCTGCCTCCTTTTTGGCTGCGGGGTGGTCAGAAAAGAGAAGCCCGCTGCCGTGATACCGCCAGCCTCCTCTACCCAGAGGAAGCAGAGACGTCACCGTCAGCGCACCACACCACAGCCTGAGACTGTTTCACAGCCCCTGCTTGTCCATGACAGGCTAAATGGAACAAACTTTGCTGTGAGTAAAACTGCCTCTTCTTTGAGTAATGAATCCCTGGCTGAAAATAAGGGCTTGTCCTGTTTCATGTCTCACAAGGAGAATGTTAGTGGTACCATGACGAGGTGGAAGTACTTGATTCACCTTTGCTGGTGGAAGCCCTCGAATCCATGAACAGTAATCGTCTGTCTGGGGAGACTATGCAGCCAGTATATCAGGACCATTATTCATTCAGTGCCAATATGGAGGACAATTCAAGTGTTGCAATAAAAACTGCCATCTGTTTCCAGCCCCGTGACTGAGTTTCCCAAGCCAGCTAAGCCGAACTATCAAACTGTACATAATATTCATGTTCGACCTTTCCCTGAAACTGCTGTTTATAAGACCCCACTAACACCCATTCCTGCTCCACAGATGAGAGTAGCCAAGGCAAGGGTCTCTCCGGCACCCACTTTTTTTTCAAGGGTGGAGGCAGCCATGGACTGAGTGAGGAGAACCCAGTCCTCGCTTTCGGCTTCAGTGTCTTCAGTCTGCACCACAGCCTCTTCAGTCAGCGCCTCAGACACCACAGCCTCTTCAGTCAGCGCCTCAGACACCTCAGCCTCTTCATTCAGTGCCTCAGAGTCTACAGCTTCGCCCCCTGCTTCAGAGTCTTCAGCTCCAGCCCCCTCAGCAGCTCCAGAGCCCCCAGTCCCTTTAACTTTGCTCCCCTCTGTCAGCACTTCAGCCCCTGTTCCCTTAGCTTCAGTTAGTCCAGTCCCTTTGTTTCAGGCCCCTCAGCCCCAGCTTTAATCCCTTCCTTTCCCTCAGTCAGCGCCTTGGAGCCAGCCCACTTAGAGCCCTCAGCTTCCTGTGCTCACTTAGCTTCATTGCCCTCAGTATCAGTCCCCTGTGCTCCCTCCTCTTCAGGCCCTTCAGCTTCGGTTCCCTTTGTGGTCCCCTCAACTTTGGTCCCCCTAGCTCCAGCCTCTGCTTCGGCCCCTTAAGTTTTGGTCCCTTTAGTTCCCTCGGCTCCCCCTGTAGCTTCGCTCCCCTCCGCTCTGGTCCCTTTAGTCCCCTCAAACCCTTCAATCACCTCAGCTCCTTCAGTTCCCTCTGTTAGCACTTCAGCTCCTTCGGTCCCTTCAGGCCCCTCATCTGCTCCTTCGGTCCCTTCAGGCCCCTCAGTTAGTTCTTTAGCCCCTTTAGCTCCCTCAGTTAGTTCTTTAGCCCCTTTAGCTCCCTCAGCTTTGGTCCCCTCAGCTCCGGTCCCCTCAGCTCTGGGCCCCTCTTCGGTCCCCTCAGCTCTGGGCCCCTCTTCGGTCCCCTTAGCTCCGGGCCCCTCTTCGGTCTCCTTAGCTCCAGTCCCTTTAGTCTCTCCAGCTCCCCCTGCTGCTTCAGTCTCCTCAGCTGCATCGGTCCCCTTAGCCCCTCAGGTCCCCTCAGCTGCATCGGTCCCCTTAGCCCCTCAGGTCCCCTCAGCTGCATCGGTCCCCTTAGCTACTCAGGTCCCCTCAATCCCCTTAGTCCCCTTAGCTCCCTCCTCTGCTCCCTTCTCTACTTCAGTCTCAACTCCCTCCTCTGGTCCCTCAGCTCCTTTAGTTTTGGTCCCCCCTGCAGCTTCAGTGGCCTCAGTCCCTTTAGGTTCACTCCCTTCAGTCCCTTCGGTCCCCTCTGGTCCCTCTGCTTCGGTCCCTCAGCCACCCCTGCCAGAACTTGCCATAAAGCCGCCGACACTGCAGCCCCAGTCGTTGGAGGAAATGGCTGTGCGCCCTGCTCAGCAGCATAAACTTTTCGAGTTCCCTGGCTCTTTGGAGTTCCCTGGCTCTTTCAAGTGTCCTGAGCCTTTCGAGTGTCCTGAGCCAGCCTGCCTTTGTTGCCGCCGCCGCCGGGACCGCGGTTGGCCTCCTGCCTCGCCTCGTCGCTGCCGCCGCTGGGACCGCAGTCGGCCTCCTGCTTTGCCTCGTCGCCGCTGGGACTGTGGTCGGCCTCCTGCTTTGCCTCGTCGCCGCTGGGACCGCGGTCGGCCTCCAGAACTGTACTGTGGTGCCCTGGACTTCCTTCGGCCTCCTGTGCTGCCTCGTCCTCGGTTTTTGTGCAGGCTCTGAAATGTACTCAAGAAAGTAAAGTATCTCTTTGGAGGACATTTCTACCTCTTACATCTTTCACCATCTGTGTGAAGTGCTTATTCTTTGCTCTCCCTGGAAATACAGCAGCTGTTCTTTTAGCTAGCAGACACACTGTGACAAACTGCAGACACTTTTTGTCCTTTACGTTTTCTGTCACTCATTTTCCTCACTGTTCCAGCGTGTAGCCTCTATGCAAAGCGCAACTTCTATTCCCTCTACCATGTGGTGTGCTGCTTCCTCCCTCCCACCTTGTTGCTGAGGCTTCCAAAAAAAAAAAAAACACTCACAATCAGGAGCCATTGTTGTGCCAAAAAGCGATCGTCTGCCATAAAGTGATTTCCGATGTTTCAATGTCCTTTTAATGTGAAAGTGGTTGTGTGGTTGGTGTTTGGTAGTGGTCGGAGGGGCCATAGGCGTGAATTGGCAGCCACGCTTCCGTCAGACCGCCCCAGGGCAACTGTGGCTACATTAGTAGCTTACCACCACCAAGTATGATTGAGGTGCGACTGAATAGTGCATGGAATTGTAAAGTGTCTTTGAGTACCGTGAAAAGCGCTATGTAAGTGTAAGGCATTGTTGTTGTTGTTGTTGTTGTTGTTGTTGTTGTTGTTGTTGTTGTTATTATATATATATATATATATATATATATATATATAATATAAATGAATATTTTTTTTGTTTTGTTTTTAATACATCATGTCTTTGCTTATATTGGTGAATGTAGCCAATAGGATTTATGAAGGGCCTATATATAAAATGAATAAATGGCCTGTTTTTCAAGTATGTTTATGACTCTGCATTATTACTAAGGATGCGCCGATCCGATATTCAGTATCAGTATCGGTCCGATACTGGCCTAAATTACTGGATCGGATATCGGAAAGAAATTAAAAAATGCAATCCGATACATTAAATAACGTTTTGCTCACGTTAGCGGCATTACAGTTCTCCGTCGTCTTCTTCTTCTTGTGGGTTTGTGGTTGACCAAACCAGCTTAGAGGTGCATTACCACCACCCACTGGAATGGAGTGGATCAGAAGTTAGAAAACAACCCCTCAGATTCTATAAAGTTCTCCGTCGCTGCAACAGATTCCCTGAGTGGATGATCACTGACATGTTTTTCCACGCCTCCACCGCTCTCTGCCTTGTTTGTGTGTTGTGCTCGCTGCGCTGAAAATTTCAACTGTTATTTATTTTCTCTACTTCAGCTCCCGGACATACTGCTAGCGAGCGCAGATATTAGCACTGGTGACCGTCCGGTACCGGAAGGAGCCCTTTCCCGTCAAAATATTGTTTATACTTTAATCCCTTATTTGTGACTAAATATAGACCTGCAGTAGAATATAAAGCATTACAAGATTATGCTCACACAGCCCCCAGTTTTTCAACATAAACACTGATAGCACAACTGCAGCAATCAGCTGTTTTATGTGCAGTCTGTCTGCACAAGTGCAAAGACGCGGAGTTGGCGAGCTCAGATGGAGCGGAAGGAAACGTTTTTCTAGTGTCTAAAAGAAGCTTTTTCGTCCCTGTAATGAAAAAAACACAAGGGCATGTTGCATATTGCACACTTGACTGGAGTTTTTGCGTGGCACTTTAGCCTTTTCTCTTCTTTTCTTTGTGTTTTGGCATTGTTTTAAACTATAAACAGCAATAGCGTGCATAAAACAACTTTTCCGCATGAGCGCACAGAAATCCTGTAATGACTAAACTCTCTTACGCGTGGTCCTCTTGTTCACAAAACACAACAAACCCACACAAACTACACATTGGCGTGTTCAAAACTTCATTGGCTAAACGTCTGTAGCTGATAGGTTGGATCTGCAATGCTAAAAGTTGGGTGTGAGCTTGTGCTAGTCTGTGACACTCATTGGTTGTTGCTCCCTACAGACAGCTGTCACAGTGTCCCAGTTGGCCAAGTTAGGTGTCTTTCAATGCCTAAGGCTCCGGGCGGCCATTTTGAACAAAAAACATTCGTTTTAGCAGTAAATACGAGCTGCTACATCAGGTAAAGTCGGCAAAAAAGTGTCTTTACTTTTTTCAAGAAAAGTTTAGGCTCTGTTTTTGGTGCCCTTGTGGATGTGACTCGTGTTTTGGACCTCATGGATCATGGATTCACTGGACTGTTATGGACAGAATGATGCCAAATTTGTGGGGAATTATCAAGATTTGGACTCGAGACAGCCTTCAAAGGTAGGGAACATCAAATTACTAGTTTCAGGTATTAGTTTAAAATACCCTGTGGTGTATATGCTGTGATTGTTGCGCCTGGGAATGGCATACATGGTCGGAAAGACGAGAGTCGTAGCTTTCTTTTGCTGTGTCGTGTGTGTGTGTGTGGGCCAGCCAGGGACAGAAATGCTTGGCTATGGAGTCAGAGAAGCTGCGGGATAGCCCGGAAACGGGCCCAGGATTGATAAAGGGTTAAAATTGATCCAGGCATTTAAAAACATTAAAAAAAAAAAAAAAAGATCGGATTTATATCGGTATTGGCAGATATCCAAATGTTAAATATTGGTGTCGTCATAAAAAAAGTTGTATCGTGCCATCCCTAATTATTACACCTACATTATAATAAATCCAGTCCTCTTTGGTCACTTAAAGTATCTTTATAGAGTGTAATGTTAGATTTGTAGTGATTTCTGCTGCCCTCTTGGCCAGATTTCTCTTTAAAAGACATTTTTAAGATCAATCACTTTTTACCCTGATAAATAAAGAACATATATAAAAGTCACTGCCAAAACTGATTGCAGCTTCTACCTTGTGACAGAAATGTTTTTTCTCGCTCAGAATGACTTGATATCATTCACGAGAGATATGTTTGACATATTTTTCACAGATTATAGATCAGCAAGTCATTTACAACAGTTCAAACACAGGCAATCATTTTCTGGCAAATACCGGAAATCACTTTTTGGCAGATGATGACTTTTTTGGCACAACACCGGCACCTGCACTGACTGGAAATGCAAACGTTTCTCAAACACATTAAACCTAAAGTAACAAGCTTGTTTTGAAAATGTAATAAGTAGAAAGTACAGATATTTGTGTAAAAATGTAGGGAGTAAAAGTAAAAAGTAGTCAGAAAAATAAATACTCAAGTAAAGTATAGATACCTGAAAAATCAACTTAAGTACAGTAACGAAGTATTTGTACTTCATTACTTTCCACCTCTGTTGCTGTCACATTGTGTTGTACAAAGACAGCCTGTCACAGCCTCTTCTCCTGCCCATTCCACAGACTGCCTGTTCACAGGAATCTGTAATTTTATCACAGAACTATTGTAGTGAGTGGAGTTCTGCAGCCATATGTGTATAAGAGTGCAGAGGTCTGATGTGTTTTCAAAGTGTTTCTTTAATTTATGGAGAAGTGTACAAATATGTTTGCACTGTGTTATTACTGCTGCTTAGCTTGTTCAGTCTTTCATTCTGAATTATGCTTTCATAGAAAGAAAAATATGTATCACTTACTAATGATCTAAAAAGGTTGCTCAAAAATAATAAAACATGCCTGTATTTCAGGCTCATTTATGGTCACAAGTAGCATTTGTATTGGTTCTATATGTATTCTTTTAACAATCTTGCATAGAATTCATTTATATATATGGCTGAATGCCTGTTTTGAAAAGTGTATCATCCATTTTGTAATATTTTGATACATGAAAATGTGTTCTTGGTTATGGAATGTGGAAACAGCATAAACACTAGCCACTATGTTTCTCAGTACACATCAGTTCCAAAAAGGCCAAATATACACGGATATGCATTAAGAGTACTGGATCAATCCATATTCAATGCTTAATTTATTTAGAGGCTGTACTTTATAGTTAAAAACAAAAATAACAGTTCACTGTGAAGTCTTAAAGTCAATATTAGTATTTGAAAAGTATGTCCTTCATATTTTAACTGCATCTTGAAAAAAGAAAAAAAAAAAAAAAGCTCAGAAATGCAGAATAAATATCTGGGTTTATATGTTCTCATACCATAACACCAGTGGGGTTTTTTTTTTTTTTTTATTTCAATAAAATTGTTTACATTTCTTTTTATATTTATATATTTTTCTGCATGTAGTTTTCTGCTGTAAATGTTTTTTTACGATTTAATACCACGCCCCATAATAACTGTCTTTGTGTTCATCTCTGGTCTCAACAGGATTATGTAACATTTGGGTCCAAACAGTGTGACCAGAAGGCCAAAACTTGAGGCCAGGATGGCAAATACCTCCACTGCATCTGCATAGTTTCCTGGTGAGCTGATATAAACAGGAACAAAGGCCACCCACACAGCACAGAAGATCAGCATGCTGAATGTGATGAGCTTGGCCTCATTAAAACTATCAGGAAGATTTCTTGCCAGGAATGCAATTAGAAAACTGAGGAAAGCCAGCACACCAATATAACCCAATAAGACTGCAAAACCAACAGTGGACCCAACTGCGCACTCATAAACTATCTTATCATTGTGATATTGGGTGTTTTTATGTGGAACTGGAGAGGACGAGACAAGCCAGGTAGTGCAGATGGCTGCCTGAACAGATGTAAGAACCAGAACTGTTCCTCTCTGCTGCATAGCACCAAACCACTTCAGACTGGCTCCCCCTCCTGGCTTGGAGGCTTTGAACACAGCCAGAACAACCATGGTTTTTACCAGGATGTATGAGACACAAAGCACAAAACTGATCCCAAATGCTGCATGCCTGAGTTGACATGTCCACAGCCTGGGTCGTCCAATGAACAGCAGTGAACACAGGAAACACAACTTAAGTGAGAGCAATAACTGGAAACTAAGTTCTGAATTGTTGGCACGTATTATAGGTGTACTGCGATGGTAGATAAAGATCCCAAGAACAACAGCACATATAAATGTGCCCAGCAATGAGGTTGCTGTCAAACAGATACCCAGAGGATCATGGTAGGAGAGGAACTCTGTCTTCTTAGGAACACATTGGTCACGCTGTTGGTTTGACCAAAAATCCTCTGGACAACTGGTGCACTCCAAGGAGTCTGAAACAAGGGGGAAATGTGTGACTTGGATACTATATTTAATATAAATGAAATTAAATATGGCATGCTGAAAGGTAAACACTTACTGCTTTCATTAGTGATTTTTCCCTCAGAACAAGGAATGCAGTCAAAACAGCATTTGGGTTCCCCCTTCTTTTCAACCATGCGGGTACCAGGAGGACAGCTCTCACTGCATACTGATCGAGGTGCCTATAGGACAAAACTACATATTACCTGCTACAATGACATTGTACATTTTACAAAAGGTAAAATCTCAAAAACCATATATAACCTTCTTGGATTCAAAGTTCCAGAAGATTTTGTCTTCATCAAGTATGAGTTCTTCACCTTTGAAAGCTGACCTCTTAACCTCACCCACATTCTGAACTTTAGTGCTTCCATCAGGGAGCCACAACCAGTTCATCACATCATAAATTGGCACTGCATCACCATTCTCATCAAATGAAACTTGATCGCCAAATGGAGTGGTGAAGTTCACCCTTTCTAAGTAATAAATGAGCTGTTAAAAAGGGATTTATAAGAAACAAATTACAGTTATTGCAAGAATAACAATTACTTTTCACAGTGCCAACTGTACATATTATATAATCAAATATAATATTACACATATTATACCTGAATATAAAATGTAATTAAATTTAAACAAGGAACGTCACTAATAATACTCTATACATATACAGTTTAATGACAACTCTGATCTTACATTAACCACTTCTTTTTCTCTGGAGTACAAAAAATGCTTTGAGACCACTCTATTGTTTTCATGGGTGATCTCATGGCATTCTATTTAATCCTACAGGCTAAATTCTGTTCTGAAAGTAATTTTAAAGCAAACGATTAAGTCATATTGGAGTGTATATTGATATCACACCTGCCATAGCTCCAGTGTTTGCAAAGTGGCACAGCTGTTCCCACTAAAAGGCCCTTTTCCTGGCTTGCACTGCAGCATGTCATCAAGGGAATATGCCAGAGCATACACAGCTTTGTACACATTGTACTCAGGCCGGAGGTTGGAAATGTCCAAGTACTCAGTGTTCACATTTTCTAGATCTTCCTGTCCAGTGCATAGTGCACCTCCACCTTCCACCCAGCCTGCTGGAGCAGGTGCAAATCTGCACTGAAATGTGAATTCCCAAAACTGATTCACCTGAAATATATTGAAAAGTGTTTGTTAGAAACAACAACAATAGTACAATAAATATAATAAATACTACCACAACAAAGGGTGTATAATTCCTGCAAGTACACTCATTTAACATTAAATTCTCACCATGCTATTTTGATAGCTACTGATGTGATGTAGGTCAGGACGTATTTGTAACAGGAATTCCCTGAGCCCTGGTATTTCACCCTGACGGATGGCGATGCCCAGTGTACCACCCAGGTATGGCATAAGCTGAGGTGTTTGGAGCACATCAACTGCTGTCCAGGCTTCACTGGCCAGCCACTGCAGACCTGTTACATTCTGCCTCACTACCTGTACATTGTATTTCAACAAATGTAAAACGTGATATTGTAACTAGCAACTACTTTAGTGATATTGTCATGCACTGCTATACTACAAACTTTTCAATTTGTGATATAATTCTACATGATTATTTTTCTGTAGCCATTCACAGAGAGACAAAATACATGTTTTACAAAGTATAGTGATCCAAATCTCTATAACTAGTAATAATCAATTTGTTTTAAAGCCAAACCTCTTCCATAACGGTTATCATGTGACTCTCATGTGCAAAGGCAATGACAACTCGAGCTGTGGATTTTTTCATCACATTCACAATCCTTCTCAATTCATCTGCATTTTTTTCCCAAGGCAAAACCTCAACATAAGCCAGGCAGCCGTCGCCAGACAGACTCAGCTCAGATTGTAATGATCTGGCTGCATGAAGTCCATAATCATCATCACTGACGAGCAGACCTGCCCAAGCCCAGCTGAAATGTTTTAGAATCTGAATCATAGCACGTACCTAAGTGAAAACAGACTTAAGGGTAAGGGTATAGACTTGAAAATCCTTCACTGAATTATCTGTTCATCAGCTTTTACAACACACCTCATCGCTATTGTAATTTAGCTTTGTTCTCTGAGACCATGTAATTAAATAGTGTAACTGTAAAAACTCACAAATATGCATTTCTTTATATTTTCATATCATTAAGAATTTGGTCGGACAACTAGGATTTTCTTCCTGGAAAAAAACACTTTAGCATTTCAATTTTAATTTTACTATATTTTCACCTGGAAAGCATCACTTGGGATCGTCCTAAAGAAGGATGGATACTTTTGACGGTCACTCAGGCAGGAACATGTGGCAAAATAACTCACCTGTGAAAAATACTGACTGAATATTATACAAATATTCAAAGCCTTTACTCTCTGTTTTAACCTTTTCAGGTTGACTGCAGTGTATTTTTACACTATATTTGCAATTAAAATCATGCATGGAGACTAAGATTAAACAAAAACTTACCATAGGTACTCTGTACAAACCTAAGACAGTTGAGATAGCAATAGAACGTGTAGAGGAAGAATCACCCACAATTGCTAGGACTGGAGGATTTCCGACACATGTATTATTTAATATAATTTGCTCCTCTTGACCACTGGCTAATGACAATGCTGCACGGAATCCAATTCCGAGGGTGACACAGTTATCATATAGAGTGTATCCCAGAGTCACATTAGGTAGTAGGTTGGAGTTTCTGTTGATCTCATCAATAGCAAAGGCCATGATTTGTAGGAGCTTAAATCCTAGAACATGAAAGCTAACAAAAAAAAAAGGTGTTCTACTGAAAAACACTTGGAAAACATGTTAAGTTACTAATGATAAAAACAACTAAGGAACCTGAACACCAACAATTAAAGGGATATTCTAATGAAAAAAAACCAAGGAGAAGTTTTATTCAAGATACATGAATTTTTTTCCTGAATGGTATTTACGCACCAACTGTATTACTTTAGATCTAAAATAAATATTTATATTGGCATTGATTTCACACAGGTTTTTTTTGTCCTTTTTTCCCTATTGTATACTTACCCTTGGCATGTAGGCTGTTGTGGTTCTGATGTAAAAGACAGGTCAGGAACACTTGAAAAAAGGTGGACACCAAACAGTCCACCCAGAATGACATCTCCACTCTTGTGCATCCCATTTAGATGAAATTGCCCCTGTAAATGACAGGAGGAGGGAAACGAAGAGAATATAGCAGAAGAAAAGTAGGAATACAGCAAAATGAGCACGTGCAAATTTATTTGGAAAAATGACATGACAGCTTTGTGATTTTCTGAGCCTACTCATTAGGTTTTATTTCTTTGCCATTCCCTTTTATTGGCATGTTGTGTTGCTTATTCTTGCACACCACCCATCAGGGCAGAAGAGGGAACAGAGCATCCAGCCATTTTCTTCTGCTTGAATTAGTTATCAAGAAGAACTCAGTTTTTTGCATTTTGTTAATTTGATATTTTTTATCTTTCAACCCATATAAAGGAAGAATAAATATTCTTGTAGTTAATCCAACACAGAAGATGGAAAAAATCTGAGTTCAAATCTCACTGAATCTAAATGTAAATTTAATATCAGAATATTTGACTTTTTTCATGATTTTTTTAATCTACTTGAATTCCACCCTCTTTAGTCTTCAGTGTGCATGTGTTAAAGTATCTGTTTCCATTTTCCCTATTGGGAAAATTTTTTTTTTCTTCCAGCTTTGTATTTTCAGTTTAAAAGTTGAGTACATTCAATTCAGTTCATTTAAATTGAGTTTTATTTATACATTACCAAATCATAATAACAGTCATCTCAAGGCACTCAACCCAACAATCTAATGACCCCCTTTGAGCAAGCACTTGGTGACAGTGGGAACGAAAAACTCCCTTCTAGCAGGAAGAAACTCAAGGCATACTGAGGCTCAGGGAGGGGCAGCCATCTGTTTCAGCCGACTTGCGTTGAGTGGAGGAAGACAGGACAAAAGACATGCTGTGTCTTTTGTATAATGCAGAGTGTGTATAAGCACATCGAGTGTGAGGAGAGGTGAGTAAAGAAGAAATATTCAGAAAGGACAAAAGACATGTTGTGGAAGAGAGCCAGAGATTAATAATAACTAATGTTTTATTATTTTATTATTAAGCCCCAGCACCTCAGGCCTATTGCAGTGCAACTAAGTGAGGGCTCAGAGTCACCTGATCCAGGCCTAACTATAAGCTTGATCAAAAAAGAAAGTTTTTAAGCTTAATCTTAACAGTACAGAGGGTGTCTGTCACCTGAATTCAAACTGGGAGTTGGTTCCACAGAAGAGGGGCCTGAAAGCTTAAGACTCAACCTCTAATTCTACTTTTAAATACACTAGGAACTACACATAAGCCTGCAGTCTGAGAAGAACATGCTCCTTTGGGGTGATATGGTTATGATGAGGTCTTTAAGATGGGGCTAAAAAATAAGCCATTTGTAATATATAAATAAAAATTACTTGGAATACAGAATTTTTGTGCATCAGTGGAATAATATTGAATACAAGTAGTCAGCAATTGCGATGAGTGTTACAAGAAGTGCCACAAATATGTTATTATGCTGTTATACAACAACATGTTCAACTAGCCCAACACTGCTCATCCACTCTAATGCTAAACACTGGTGTACCACAAGGCTGCATGATGAGTCCGTTCCTCTACTCCCTCTCACCCATGACTGCAGACCCGAACATGACCAACACCATCATTAAGTTTGCAGACGACACCACGGTGATTGGCCTCATCAGGAACAACGATGAGTCGTTTTACAGGGAGTAGGTGAATCGTCTTGTTGCGTGGTGCAACAACAATCTGCTCCTTAACACTCAGAAAACCACAGAGCTAATCGTGGACTTCAGGAGGAATGTGGACACACGCCCACCCATCCAGATCAGTGGTGCGGCAGTGGAGCATGTATCCAGCTTCATATTCCTGGGGATCCACATCTCACAGGACCTCACCTGGACAACCAACTGCTCCAGCCTGGTCAAGAAGGCTCACCGGTGCCTGTTCTTCCTGAGGACTCTGAAGAAAAACCACTTCTCTTCAGACATCCTGGAGAACTTCTACCGCTGCACCATTGAAAGCATCCTAACCAGCTGTATTATAGTCTGGTACGGGAACAGCTCTGTCTTAGATTGGAAAGCGTTGCAGAAAGTGATGAAAACCACTGAGGGCATCGCAGGTGCCTCGCTTCCCACCATCAGTGACATCTTCAGGAAGTGTTGTTTCAGGAAAGCATCAAATATCACAAAAGATTCCTTCCGCCCAGCAAAAGGACTTTTCACTCCCCTGCCTTCCAGAAGGCGCTACAGGAGCCTCCGGAAATAAACCACCAGGTTCAGGAACAGCTTATTCCCCACAGTTGTCTCCCTGTTGAACTCTGCCCCCCAACACCACCACCCTTCACACACATACACAAGCATACATGCCCCCATCTCCCACCCTCCACCATCTCACTCACGCATGCACTCACTAACCCCCCCAGACTGAGTATTTATTGTACTTACTGCACTACCGTACCACTTTTACTGCACTGCTGCTCATGTACATACTCTGCACTTCTCAACCCTCTCGGACTAAGTATCTTATTGCAGTACTGTGTATGTGTATAAAACTATAACTTCTGTACATATACTGTACTGCTCCTGTTATCATATAGTGTTTTTTTTTTTTTTATCACCACTCAAGCACTTCTGGTTAGATGCAATCTGCATTTCATTGCACTGTACTTGTGACATATGCAATGACAATAACTTTAATCTAATCTAATCTAATCTAATATTATGTGGCAGTATCCCAAGAGCACAAATGAGGCATTAAAGTGAGGTCTACTAGTCTATACATGGAACCTGACTACAGTGTGAAAACAACCAAACACTGTCACCAGTGGAACGGTAAGCAAACCAGTTGGATTAAACCACCACAGCTTCCAGAACATGTCTGAACATGCATGCATGAATAAAGCCAAGATATCCCCAGCTAGCATGTCCCATCCACTGAACCTTTTAAATATTCAACAAACACAGGACTCAGTAGGCAAAGCAGAAAAACAGCTTTATTGCTGGATGCACATCAGGTACAGCTCAGCTGGAGCTAATAATGCAACAAGTAAGAATACACTGGGAAACTCAAAAAACAAACACAATAGATAAGTGAGACCACGTGATGAACAGGAGGGCACGGGCACTATATACACACAAGGTAATCAGGGAGATACACCAGGGAAAACGATGACGAAGACAAGGGAAGCAAAACTGAATTCGAAACAAAGGAAGTAGACATGGAAAGAGAAATGCTGACTTGACACAACACAGGGAAGCACTGAGGGACTACAACACCTAACAGGTAACTAGAAATAAGAGGACAGAACACCCACGGAGGACTCAAACTACAGCACAAGGAACAGAGACCAGGACTAAATACACTTAACAGGAGAATAAACCAGAAACAATAAAACACCAAACAGAGTCAGGAACACGGGAAGCCTGATAACTGAAACAAAAGATCAAATGCAAAGTGAACAACAGCCAAGAACAGAGCTCAGATAACTAAGAAGCCTGAGGATTTAAACAAAGAACCAGACACCAGAAAAGGGCACAAAATTCAAAACTGCAAAAACACAATAAACTAGGAATCAAATAGTAACCTGAAACAATAGAAAACTGAAAGTCGAAAAGTCGAAAAACCGAAAAACGCTGGGCCATAAACCCCAGGACCATGACAATAAGATCCAAGCAAAAATGTATATTAACTAGAAACACACTGAAGACAGTGACACAGGCTGACAGATTGTAGTTTTTTTTTTCTTTTCCTTTTTATAGACAGATCTAGTGACATGATAAAGACTCCACTCTCTGTCTGCATCAGCCAGTGATAGCTAGCTACAAAACCATGTGGAATTAGTTAACAACAAAACAAATTACTCATGGAAACATATCTTTGGCCTCTTGCTGTCAGAACGCATGTCTACCCAAACTACAGAAAGTACGCTGACACATGAAGTCAGTCAGCAAGTAGCTTACCCATCTTGGAGTGTTGTTATAGTTTCTCCTTTCATTTAGGACATTGGCATGTATTAAAAAAAATACAATAATGAAAAAATTAGGTGAGCTTGGGGGCCCCCTGGTGGTCACGGGGCCCTGTGCAGTCGTATATGTCGCCTATGCTTCAGGCCGGCCCTGACTAAAAGCAGAATAGCTAACCATGTTTATATAATCATGATGCTAGCAGAATGATTTTTTAAATATTTGTTTACATTTATTATTTATATCTATTTATCTGCATGTGATTTTCAACTGTATATGGAAACATTTTTATGATTCAGTGACATGACCCATTATAGCTTTTTTCGTGTTCAATTCTGGTCTCAACAGGATTATGTAACATTTGGGTCCAAACAGTGTGACCAGAAGGCCAAAACTTGAGGCCAGGATGGCAAATACCTCCACTGCATCTGCATAGTTTCCTGGTGAGCTGATATAAACAGGAACAAAGGCCACCCACACAGCACAGAAGATCAGCATGCTGAATGTGATGAGCTTGGCTTCATTAAAACTATCAGGAAGATTTCTTGCCAGGAATGCAATTAGAAAACTGAGGAAAGCCAGCAAACCAATATAACCCAGTAAGACTGCAAAACCAACAGTGGACCCAACTGCACACTCATAAACTATCTTATCATTTCGATATTGGGTGTTTTTATGTGGAACTGGAGAGGATGAGACAAGCCAGGTAGTGCAGATGGCTGCCTGAACAGATGTAAGAACCAGAACTGTTCCTCTCTGCTGCATAGCACCAAACCACTTCAGACTGGCTCCCCCTCCTGGCTTGGAGGCTTTGAACACAGCCAGAACAACCATGGTTTTTACCAAGATGCACGAGACACAAAGTACAAAGCTGATCCCAAATGCTGCATGCCTGAGTTGGCATGTCCACAGGCGGGGTCGTCCAATGAACAGCAGTGAACACAGGAAACACAACTTAAGTGAGAACAATAACTGGAAACTAAGTTCTGAATTATTGGCACGTATTATAGGTGTTCTGTGATGGTAGATAAAGACCCCAAGAACAACAGCACATATAAATGTGCCCAGCAATGAGGTTGCTGTCAAACAGATACCCAGGGGCTCAAGGTAGGAGAGGAATTCTGTACTCTTAGGAACACATTGGTCACGCTGGGGGTTTGACCAAAAATCCTCTGGACAGCTGGTGCACTCCAAGGAGTCTGACAGAAAGGGCGAAGATGGTGAAGTGCATACTATATTTAATATTCATTAAATTAAAGATGCCATGTTGAAACATAATTACTTACTGCTCTGATTGGTGATTTTTCCTTCAGAACAAGGGATGCAGTCAAAACAGCATTTGGGTTCCCCCTTCTTTCTCACCATGTGGGTACCAGGAGGACAACTCTCACTGCATACTGATCGAGGTGGCTATTGGATAAAATTAACTGTTATCTACTAGAATGACATATACTGTACATGTTACAAAAGATAAAAGTCTAAAAAAACCATATATAACCTTCTTGGATTCAAAGTTCCAAAAGATTTTGTCTTCATCAAGTATGAGTTCTTCACTTTTGAAAGCTGACCTCTTAACCTCACCCACACTCTGAACTTTAGTGCTTCCATCAGGGATCCACAACCAGTTCATCACATCATAAATTGGTAATGCATCACCATTCTCATCAAATGACACTTGATCACCAAATGGAGTGGTGAAGTTCACCCTTTCCAAGTAATAAACAAGCTGTTAAAAATGTATGTAAAAAATTTATTACTTTTAACAGTGCAAACAGTGGCACTATATTCTATGATCAAATATAATATTATACGTATATACCTGAATATATAAATTCATTCAATATAAACAAGGTATATCACTAACAAAGCTCTAAACGCATACAGGGTAATGATCTCTCTGACATAAATACATTAACTTCTACTTTTGCCCCGGAGTATGGCAAATCCATCCAGCTTGGTCACAGTTAATCTCAGGGCATTCCATTTAATCCTACAGTCTAAATTCTGTTCTGAAAGTATTTTTAAAGCAAACAGTTAAGTCATAAATGGAATGTATATTGATATCACACCTGCCATGGTTCAAGTGTTTGCAAAGTGCCACAACTGTGATCACTGAAAGGCCCTCTTCCTGGCTTGCACCGCAGCATGTCATCAAGGGAATATGCCAGAGCATACACAGCTTTGTACACATTGTACTCAGGCCGGAGGCTGGAAGTGTCTAAGAACACAGTGTTCACATTTTCTAGATTTTCCTGTCCAGTGCATAGTGCACCTCCACCTTCCACCCAGCCTGCTGGAGCTGGTGGAAATCTGCACTGAAATGCGAATTCCCAAAAAGGACTTACCTGAAATATATTTAATGATTTATTTTTTGTCAATTAATTACAATGTAGTATATAATTCTTGCAACTGCTATAGGAAAAGCTTAGACTCTCACTATGCTATCTCCATAGCTAGTGTTGTGATGTAGGTCAGGACGTATTTGTAACAGGAATTCTCTGAGCCCTGGTATTTCTCCTCGACGAATGGCAATGCCCAGTGTACCACCCAGGTATGGCATAAGCTGAGGTGTTTGGAGCACAGTAGCTTCTGTCCAGGCTTCACTGGCCATCCACTGCAGACCTGTTACATTCTGCCTCACTACCTGTGGATTGTATTATAGCAACTACTTTAGTGACATTATAATGCCACTAGTTGCACATCTTGCAAAATAATTCTACATGGTCAGTGCCCATTCACACAAGCATGCAAACACATTTTACATAGTACAGTGATCCAGATCATTGTAACTTATAAAAATCAAACAGTTTTACAGTCAAACCTCTTCCATAAGGTTTATCATGTGACTTGCATGTGCAAAGACAATCACGACTCGAGCTGTGGATTTTCTTATCACATCCACAATCCTTCTGAGTTCATCTGTGTCTTTGTTCCAGGGCAAAACCTCAAAGTAAGCCAGGCAACCTTCACCTAACACACTCAGCTCAGATTGTAAAGATCTGGCTGCGTGAAGTCCGTAATCATCATCACTGACGAGCAGGCCTGCCCAAGTCCAGCTGAAATGTTTTAGTATCTGAATCATAGCACGTACCTAAGTGAACACAGATTAAAATTTAAGTGCACAGACGTAAGTGTATATTTCACTGGAGTATTAGTTCATCAGCTTTTACAGCATACCACATTTTTTATGATCTTTACAACATCATGTCTTTTGTTGCAAAACAGGTATTTTATTCTTGAAAATACTTAGGTTTTTCATTTAAATTGTAGTGACAGATTTTCACCTGGAAAGCATCACTTGGGATCGTCCTAAAGAATGATGGATACTTTTGGCGGTCGCTCAGGCAGGAACACGTGGCAAAATAACTCACCTGTGAAAAGTACAGCCTGTGTACTTTAAAAATATTCAAAGCCTTTACTGCCTCCTTCAAATTTTTCAGGTTGGGGGCATTGTTATTGTCATTAAATTTACATTTAAATTAATATAATTTAAAAAAACTGGATGGTTAAGCAGAAAACTTACCATAGGTACTCTGTACAAACCTAAAACGCTGGAGATTGCAATAGAATGGGAAGAGGGAGAATCACCCACAATTCCTAGGACTGGAGGATTTCCAACACATGTATCACCTAATATAATTTGCTCCTCTTGACCACTGACTAATGACAATGCTGCACGGAATCCAATTCCGAGGTTAATGCAGTTATCATATAGAGTGTATCCCAGAGTCACATTAGGTAGCAGGTTGGAGTTTCTGTTGATCTCATCAATAGCAAAAGCCATCGTTTGTGCAAGCCTAAATCCTAGGACATAAAAACTAACAACAAAAAGGTCTATTAAAAATACAACAGGATATTTGGAAAACATGTTGCAAAACTACTAATGAAGGAAACCGAATAACAACTAAAGGGATATGAAAAAGTAACAAAGATGCATCATTCCTGATACATGCATTTTTTTCTGAATGTAATTAATGAATAAAATGTCATTAAATTAGATGTAGAATACATATTTCTTTGGCATTGATTTGACCGAGTTTCTTTTTTCCTTTTTTCTCTGGCATAGTTACCCATGGCAAGAAGGCTGTTGTGGTTCTGAGGTAAAAGACAGGTCAGGAACACTTGAAAAAAAGTGGACTGGAAAGATTCCACCCAAGACGACATCTCCACTCTTGTGCATTCCATTTTGATGAAATTGTCCCTGTAACTGACAGGAGGAGGGAAACAATGAAGAAGATACGGCAGAAGAAAAGTAGGAATACAGCAAAATAAGCAAGTGCAAAGTGGTTTGTAAAAATGACCACATGGTAGCTTTGTGATTTTCTGAGCCTAGTCATGATATTTGATTACTTTGCTGTTCCCTTTTATAAACTTGCTGTGTTGATCAATTTTACATACCACCTATCAGGGAAAAAAAGGAGCAGGGGCAGGGCCTAAAATACATTTCATCCGAGACTGGTAATGCACACCGAGTGAGTTAGTTATCAACAAGAACTCATTTTTTTGTATTTTTTTAATCATATATGTTTTTCTTCTGATAAAAAGGGAGGATGTATATTCTTGTAGTTCAACCACAAGGTGCACACTGAGAAATGCACATCAAAATTATAATTTGTGTACAGAAAAGGTCCACGGTGAAAGTCTCAAAAAGGTCATGCTGAAAAATTTTGGTCCAGATTTGAGTTGTCTTTGACTGTAAATTAGACATGTCAGAATAGTTTTAGTAGTATTTTTAGGCCCGAGCCAACCGAAGGGTCGGCGAGGAGCCTATTGTAATTGTAAGAGGCATCGGTGCAAAAATGGGCGGGGTTGCATGGGATGTGGTTGCAAGTGACCCCGAACCTCATGGGGACGTGCATAAGGTCAAGACGTTTCCGAAAATGTATATATGTGGTTGACTGGAAAAGCGCCTAATTGGAATCGTAAGTGTTTGTCATTTTTCTTCTTCTTTATTCTTCTATTTCTTTCTTCGGCTTTGATTGCAAATTTGACCCCATGAACATATACGAAAACTCACCAATTTTTCCACAGAGGCCAGGTCTGGTGAAAATTTTGTTTTTAATGTCCCCAAGAGCAAACTCTAAAAGGGGAGTCCACGGTGCCCCCAAGAAAATGCAATTTTTCAGCCTCCTATGGGAGAGGCCAGGATCAGCTTTGTCCTAGAACCACAAAATTCACGTCACACAGAGATCATGTCAAGACAAACAAAAAATCCTCTTGGAGCACCCCCACACAACAAACAGGAAGTCCGCCATCTTGGCCTGAACTTTGCCCAAGTCAGCGATTATGCACACCTTGTATTTGAAACATCTCCTCCTAGGGTGTTGTACCTAGAGACACCAAAATCACTCAGCATCATCGACACAAGTAGGGCATCAAAAGTTATTTGTGGTTTTATAGAATATTAAATGGTCTTGTGACAAGAGGGTGCTGAATTTGGCCTTCGTTTTGCCCTTTTTTACCCTCACCTTTTCTGTCATCACTCGTGTATGCTTTGCCCGATTTCTTCCAAACTTTAATAACTTGTGTAGAGTCCCGGCCTTTATCCATAAATGGAGAAACAATGGCAATTACCGCAATAGTGCCCTCTACATAACCTTGCCCCACCATATCTGTCTGACCTTCTCCACCTATACGTCCCTGCACGCTCCCTCAGGTCAGCTGATCTGTCACTGTTGGTTATCCCAAAGACAAAGAGGAAGATGAGAGGTGACCGTGCTTTTTCAGTCGCTGCCCCAAAACTGTGGAATGAGCTCCCTCTGCACATCAGGCAGGCTGACTCTCTCTCTGCTTTTAAATGCTCTCTTAAAACACATTTCTTCTCTTTGGCTTTTAACTCAGTCTGAGATGTTGGTTCTTATTGTTTATTGTTTTAATTGTGGTTTTAGTTTTTATATGTGTGTTTTAAACCTGTTTTCTTATACTTGTGTACAGGACTTTGGCCAATGGCATTGATTTTAAAGTGCTTTATAAATAAAGTTGAGTTGTGTTGAGTTGAGTTCAGGTGCAGTGTTTTTGCGGTAGCCAAGGGCGGAGGCCCTAGTGGACCAATCCCCGGCTATCGAGACTGGCTATTGGGACATGGAATGTCACCTCTCTCGAGGGGAAGGAGCCTGAGCTAGTGCGTGAGGTTGAGAGATACCAGCTCGATATAGTTAAGCTCACCTCAACGCATGGCCTGGGCTCCCGAACCAGTCTGCTGGAGAGGGGCTGGACTCTGTTAGAGTCTGGCATTGCCCTCGGTGAGAGGTGGTGAGCTGAGGTGGGTATTCTCGTATCCCCTTGGATTGCTGCCTGTGCATCAGAGTTTTCACTGCTAGATGAGAGGGTTGTTTCCCTGTGCCTTCGGGCCGGGGAACAGGTCCTGACTGTTGTTTGCGCTTATTTGCTGAATGACACTTCAGAGCACCCACCCTTTTTGGGGTCACTGGGCCGGGTGCTCGAAGTTGCTCCATCCAGTGACTGCAACGTCTTGCTGGGAGACTTCAACACTCACGTGGGCAATGACAGTGAGACTTGGAGGGGTGTGATTGGGAGGAATGGCCTGCCCAATCTGAACCAACCTTGTTATTGGACTTCTATGCAAACCACAGTTTGTCCATAATGAACACCATGTTTAAAGATAAGGATGTCCAAAAGAGCACGTGACACCAGGACACCCTAGGTCGCAGGTTGATGATTGATTTTGTATCGTATCACCAGATCTTCGGCAATATGTTCTGGACACTTGGGTGAAGAGAGGAGCTGAGCTGTCAACTGATCACCACCTGGTGGTGAGTTGGATCAGGTGGCGGGGGAAGATGCTGGACAGACCTGGCACACCTAAATGTGTTGTGAGGGTGTGCTGAGAACACCTGGCAGAAGCCCCAGTCCGCGAGATCTTCAACTCCCACCTCCGACAGAACTTCAGCGGCATTCTGAGGAGGACATTGAATCTCAATGGACCATGTTCCACACCTCCATTGTTGATGCTGCTGCTTAGAGCTGTGGCTGCAAGGTGATTGGTGCCTGTCATGGTGGTAACCCGTGATCCAGATGGTGGTCACCAGAGGTGAAGGGAGCCATCAAGCTGAAGAAGGAGTCTTATCGGGCTTGGTTAGCCTGTGGGACTCCGGCGGCAGCTGACAGGTATTGGCAGGCCAAGCAGAAAGCGGCTCGGGCAGTGGCTGAAGCAAAAACTCGAGTGTGGGAGCAGTTCGGTGAGGCTATAGAAAATCTACATATGCTGATATTTGGTACTATGTATATTATACATATGTATATTATACATATATTAGTACAGTGTATCACAAAAGTGAGTACACCCCTTACATTTCTGCAGGTATTGAAGTATATCTTTTCATGGGACAACATTGACAAAATGACACTTTGACTCAATGAAAAGTATTCTGTGTGCAGCTTATATAAGAGTCTTCATATAGAGCAACAATTCGTCTTTTAAGATCCTTAGAGAGTTCTTTGCCTGAGGTGCCATGTTGGAACTTTCAGTGACCAGTATGAGAGAGTGTGAGAGCTGTACTACAAAATTGAACACATCTGCTCCCTATGCACACCTGAGACCTAGTAACACTAACGAGCCACATGACATTTTGGAGGGGAAATGACAAGCAGTGCTCAATTTGGACATTTACGGATGTAGTCTCTTAGGGGTGTACTCACTTTTGTTGCTGCTGGTTTAGACATTAATGGCTCTATATTGAGTTATTTTGAGGGAAGAATAAATTTACACTGTTATATAAGCTTCCAATTTGAGGCTTTCCTTTTCAGAGGAGTCACAATATCCAAAGTTGTACGAAGTGCGGATGTAAAAATATTGATGAGATAATCTACCTCACTGGGAGCAGAGTTCACATATGCTACTTTTCCACCGCCGAGGTGCTGGTGCTCGTGCTGGTGCTGATTTCAATGAACCGGCGAAACGCTTAAGAACGGGCCTGCATTCCACTGCGTTTCTGTGAACTGATCCTTTACATATGAGTGTGAGCGGGTCCTTGTCTGGACACGGAAGCTGAAGGGCACAAACATGGGAAAACATGCTCCCCTTTCTTGTGCTGCTAACACATTTTACGGTCCAAACCAAAATACTGCAGTACAGCGGTAAACACAGACAGCGATTACGAGCAAGACGACAAGTACGCACTTTGTGTCCTTTTATCTGTGATATGAACTGATACAATAGTTAAATAACTCCTTGGTGGCAGGAACCCCGGGGTCAATGAGATTTGCCTTCAGTTCCTGAAGGCTAGAGCCATCCGAGAATTCTGAGCTGGCAGAACCTGCTAAGCAGCCCCAGCCACCTAAGCATCCTGGGCTGCCAGTGCAACCCCAGCAACCTGTGCCTAAGCTGCTGCAGCACCCTGCGTTGCCTGAGTCAGAGTGCCCAGAGCCAGAGAGTTCCACTCCACCTGAGCCAGAGTGTCCAGAGCCAGAGGGTCCCAAGCTGCCTGAACCTGAAACTGAGCTCAAGAGACCCGATCTGCCTGAACCTGAGCTCCAGGATCCCAGGCTGCCTGAAACTGAGCATGAGCCCGTGGGTCCCAGGCTGTCTGAACCAGAGTGGGAACCTGTGGGTCCCATGCTGCCTGAACCTAAGTGTGAGTCTCCAGAGATATCTTGTCACTGTCGCCGATGCCTCCCTCCAGCCCAGCCAAGCCCGGAGGTGTCCCACCACCTCCTCTGACGCTGGCCTCTGGAGGGTCTCCTTTGTTGCCAAAACCCAGAATGTCTTTGTCATCATCATCAGCCTCCAGTCATGCCACCAGAGGGTCTTTGTCAGCTATATGCCAAAATACCTGTGAGACTTCTTTGCTGACTTCGGGTACCTGCCAAGCCTCTGGAGAGTCTCTGCTGCTGGCCTCATGGGCAACCCCCCTAAACAGCTTCATCTTTGCTGCTGGCTACCCAGGCAGCCTCCATGGCTTTTTCTTCACTGCTGGTCATTCAGCCAGCCCCTTGAGTTTCTTTCGCTCAGCCATTTGCCTCCTTATTGACTTCGTCTTTTTCGTGGCCCTTAGTCTATAGACCTTGTCCTATGGCCTGGGTGGCCCCCAAAATTGTTTTTTGTCTGTGCTGTTTAGATACTTTAGTTATTTTATAATTTTTAATCTAAATTAATGTATATTAAAAATATGCATTAAAGCTTCTTTTGATTCAGTTCAATTCAGTTTTATTTATATAGTGCTAAATCACAACAACAGTCACCTAAAGGCACTTTATATCATAAGGTAAAGACAACAATACAATAATACAGAGGAAACCCCAACAATCAGATGACCCCCTATGAGCAAGAACTTAGTGACAGCAAGAAGGAAAACTCGCTTTTAACTGGAAGAAACCACCGGGGAGAACACGGCTTAGGGAGTGGAAGCCATCTGCCACAACCAGCTGGGGGTGAGGGGAGGGAGACAGGACAAAAGACACACCGTGGAAGAGAGCCAGAGATTAAAAATAACTAACAACTAAAATCAGAGTGGTGTATAAACACAGAGCGTAAAAAGAGGAGTGAAGAAGAAGAAGAAACACTCATGACGGGAGCCCCCAGCAGCCTAGGCCTATTGCAGCATAACTAAGGGAGGGTTCAGGTTCTTCTGCTCAAGCCCTTATCAAAAGGTAAAGCTTAATCTTAAAAGTGGAGCGGCGGTCCGTCTCCTGAATTCAAACTGGGAGTTGGTTCCACAGAACAGGGGCCTGAAAGTTGAAGACTGAAGCTTGCAGTTTGAGAGGGAAGTGTTTTATTGGGGTGATACGGTACTATGAGGTTGTTAAGATAAAATAAGGTCTGATTCTACGAGACCTTGAATATGAGAAGAATTTAAAATTTGATACTGCATTTAAAAGGGAGCCAGTGAAGAGAAGCCAATAGGGGACAAATATGCTCTTTTTAAAGAGTGCATTGCCAATTTTGAAATCTTGAATGTGATATTTGATATTCCTACTTTGATATCTTGAATGTCATGTGCTTTATGGAATGTGGAAGGATTAAAAACACTGGTCAGTATGTTTCTCAGTTCACATCACACCCAGACAGGCCAAACATATATACATGGATATACAATAAGAGATCAGGATGAATCTAAGTTTAATGAATTGTTTATTTAGAGTATGTATTTGATAGTAAATTAGGTATAAGTTTAAATTTCACCATGACGTATCACAGAGTCAATACTAACATTTGAAAAATATAAGCATTCATATTTTAACTGCACCTTGAAAGAACAAAACTACACAAAAGAAGAATAACTTTGTTTATATGTTTCACTCACTTTTTAAAAATATATTTCTACTAATTAATTTTTTATATGTATTTTTTTCCCCATTTCTGTATAGTTTTGTGCTATATCTGGAAAAAAAATTATGATTCAATGCCGTGACCTATTATTGCTTTTTTCGTGTTCAGTTCTGGTTTCAACAAAATTATGTAACATTTGGGTCCGAATAGTGCGACCAAAAGGCCAAAACTTGAGGCCAAGATGGCAAATACCTCCACTGCATCTGCATAATTTCCAGGTGAGCTGACATAAGCAGGAACAAAGGCCACCCACACAGCACAGAAGATCAGCATGCTGAATGTGATGAGCTTGGCCTCATTAAAACTATCAGGAAGATTCCTTGCCAGGAATGCAATTAGAAAACTGAGGAAAGCCAGGATAGTAATATAGCCCAATAACACTGCAAAACCAACAGTGGACCCAACTGCACACTCATAAACTATCTTATCATTGTGATATTGGGTATTTTTATGTGGAACTGGAGAGGATGAGGCAAGCCAAGCAGTGCAGATGGCTGCTTGAATAGATGTAAGAACCAGAACTGCTCCTCTCTGCTGCATAGCACCAAACCACTTCAGAATGGCTCCCCCTCCTGGCTTGGAGGCTTTGAACACAGCCAGAACAACCATGGTTTTTACCAGGATGCATGAGACACAAAGCACAAAGCTGATCCCAAATGCTGCATGCCTGAGTTGGCATGTCCACAGCCTGGGTCGTCCGATGAACAGCAGTGAACACAGGAAACACAACTTAAGTGAGAGCAACAGCTGGAAACTAAGCTCTGAATTGTTGGCACGTATTATAGGTGTTCTGCGATGGTAGATAAAGATCCCAAGAACAACAGCACATATAAATGTGCCCAGCAATGAGGTTGCTGTCAAACAGATACCCAGAGGATCATGGTAGGAGAGGAACTCTGTCTTCTTAGGAACACACTGGTCACGCTGGGGGTTTGACCAAAAATCCTCGGGACAACTGGTGCACTCCAAGGAGTCTGACAAAAAGGGGAAGATGGTGAAATGCAAACTATATTTAATATAAATGAAATTAAAAATGCCATGTTGAAAGATAAATACCTACTGCTCTTATTAGTGAATTTTCCCTCTGAACAAGGGATGCAGTCAAAACAGCAGAAGGGCAATCCCTTCTTTCTAACCATGTGGGTACCAGGAGTACAGCTCTCACTGCATACTGATTGAGGTGGCTGTTTGATAAAGTTAAATATTACCTGCTACAATGACATATACTGTATATTTGAAAAAAGGTAAAGACTGAAAAATATATATAACCTTTTTGGATTCAAAGTTCCAGAAGATTTTGCCTTCATCAAGTATGAGTTCTTCACCTTTGAAAGCTGACCTCTTAACCTCACCCACATTCTGAACTTTACTGCTTCCATCAGGGAGCCACAACCAGTTCATCACATCATAAATTGGAACTGCATCACCATTCTCATCAAATGATACTTGATCACCAAATGGAGTGGTGAAGTTCACCCTTTCCAAGTAATAAACAAGCTGTTAAAAAGGGACGTATTAGAAACACTTACTTTTCACAGTACAAACAGTGGCACTCAGTATTACATAATCAAATATTACACCTATTACACCTAAATATATAAGTTCATTACAATATAACTCAAAAACAACCAAGGCAGATCACTAATAATGCTCTAGACATATACAGGTTAATGAGCTCTCTAAATTTAATATATTAACCACTTCACTTGGGAGTACGAAACATACTTTTAGATCACTCTCACTTTTTCATAGTTAATCTTATGGCACTGTATTTAATCCTATGGAGTAAATTCTATTCTGAAAGCAATTATACAGTAAACAGTTTAGTCATAGGTGGAGTGTAAACTGATATCACACCTGCCATGGATGCAGTGTTTGCAAAGTGGCACAGCTGTTCCCACTGAAAGGCCCTCTTCCTGGCTTGCACCGCAGCATGTCATCAAGGGAATATGCCAGAGCATACACAGCTTTGTACACATTGTACTCAGGCCGGAGGTTGGAAATGTTCAAGAACTCACTGTCCACATTTTCTAGATCTTCCTGTCCAGTGCATAGTGCACCTCCACCTTCCACCCAGCCTGCTGGAGCTGGTGCAAATCTGCACTGAAATGTGAATTCCCAAAACTGATTTACCTGAAATGAATTGAAAACTTTGTGTTACAAACAATGACAATATGTAATGCATTTATTTATTAGTTATCATTAATCTTTGGCTGTTTTCCACAGCATGTCTGTTTTTTACTGTTAAAAGGGAGTTTTCCCTTCCCATTGTCACCAAGTGCTTGTTCAAAGGGGGTAGTTTTGATTTTTGGATTCTCTCTATATTTATTGTATGGTCTTTACATTACAATATAAAGCACCTCGAGGTGACGGTTTGTTGTGATTTGGGGCTAAAATTGAATTGAATAAAATCCTTTCAACTACCACAGTGAAGGGTTAAACTCTCACCATGCTATTTCCATAGCTATTGTTGTGATGTAGGTCAGGACGTATTTGTAACAGGAATTCCCTGAGCCCTGGTATTTCACCTCGACGAATGGCGATGCCCAGTGTACCACCCAGGTATGGCATGAGCTGAGGTGTTTGGAGCACAGCAGCTGCTGTCCAGGCTTCACTGGCCATCCACTGCAGACCTGTTACATTCTGCCTCACTACCTGTGGATTGTATTGTACCAAAATAATAGAGTAACTATCAACTACTTTAGTGCCATTGTCCTGCCATTAAAGTAGTTGCTTATCTTGTCAGTTAATTCTATGTGAATAGTTTTCTGTACACATTCAAATAAAGACATAATACGTTTTATACAATGTAGTGATACAGATCTTTATAAATAGCAATAATTAAATTATTTTAAAGCCAAACCTCTTCCACAAGGTCTATCATGTGACTCTCATGTGCAAAGACAAGGACCACACGAGCTGTGGATTTTTTCATCACATCCACAATCCTGCTGATTTCATCTGTGTCTTTGTCCCAGGGCAAAATCTCAAAGTAAGCCAGGCAACCTTCACCTGACAGTCTCAGCTCAGATTGTAAGGATCTGGCTGCATTGAGTCCATAATCATCATCACTGACAAGCAGACCTACCCAAGTCCAGCCAAAATGTTTTAGAATGTGAATCATTGCATGTACCTAAGTGAATACAGATTAAAGGGTAAGTGCCTAGAGTCAAAAGATCTTTTACTGGAGTATCTGTTCATCAGTTTTCACAGCAGACCATATCATTATCACTGCAATTTAGCTTTGCAATTTAGAGACCATACAGAAATAAAACAGAGAGCAACTGTATTCTATTGAAAAACAGGTATTTTCTTATTGAAAAAAACTTTTTTTTTTTTTCCATTTAAATTTTACTGACAGGTTTTCACCTGGAAAGCATCGCTTGGAATTGTCCTAAAGAATGATGGATACTTTTGACGATCACTCAGGCAGGAACATGTGGCAAAATAACTGACCTGTGAAAGATACAGAGTGTACATTTTAAAAATATTCAAAGCCTTTACTGCCTTCTTTTTTTTTTTTTTTCAGTTTGACTGCATTGTTCTTGTCATTCAATTTACAATTAAATCACTATAATCCAAAAAAAAAAAAACAATTTGATGGTTAAGCAGAAAACTTACCATAGGTACTCTGTACAAACCTAAAACGCTGGAGATTGCAATAGAACGTGTAGAGGAAGAATCACCTACAATCCCTAGGACTGGTGGATTTCCAACACATTTATCATCTAATATAATTTGCTCCTCTTGACCACTGGCCAATGACAATGCTGCACGGAATCCAATTCCAAGCTTGGCACAGTTATCATAAAGAGTGTATCCCAGAGTCACATTCAGTAGCAGGTTGGAGTTTCTATTGATCTCATCAATAGCAAATGCCATGGTTTGTGCCTGCCTAAATCCTAGAACATCAAAACTAACAAAAGACATAGTCTGCTATTGAGATATATAACACAGTACCTGGTAAGCATGTTATAAAAACATACATTTTGCAAATACTTAAATTAACTGAACAGCAAAAACTTGTAGACTCATCATGCAAGATGTGTGATTTTTCCTGAAAGGACATGACGTGTAATTGTTTTAGACACACAGAACATACCCATATTGACAGTGACTTCCCCAAGTTGCTGTTTCCCTGTCATACTTACCCATGGCAAATAGGCTGCTGTGGTTCTGAGCTAAAAGACAGATCAGGAAAGACTGAAAAGAAGTGAATTTCAAACAGTCCACCAAGAATCACATCCCCACTCTTTTGAATGCTATTTAGATGAAACTGTCTCTGCAACTGACAGGATATGGAAAACAGAGAAGCAGTTGCAGCAAAAGAAAAGTAGAAATAGAGCAAAATGAGCCAGAGAGAACTGGCTTTTAAAAGTGACCACATGACTGTCCTCTGATTTTTCCCTGTTCTGAGCCCAGTCATTGGGTTTTATTGCTTTGCCATCCCCTTTTATTGACAGCAGGAGGAGGAGTATGGGCAGGACTGTGAGTGAATTTGTTATAAACAATAATTCACTTAAGACTGGGCAGGTTGGAGAGAGTTTGAAGTTTTGTTAATATTATATTAATATTAGATTTTTATTTGGCAAGTGGAATACAAGGTGAAATAAATATTCTTGTGGTCCAATCACTGTATGAGATATACACTGTGCAAAAAGAATGTTTTTGCACAGTTTAAATGTATATCTAAATGTCAATAAACAGTAATAAAGGAAGGAAAAATATTTGGCTGACGCTTGTAGTTTTAGAATATGCTAATGTAGAATTAACATTACTAACCCCCCATTAATAACAAATAAAGAGTCAGTATTCTCCTCCGCAAATTGCCACCTTATCATGGTGGAGGTGTTTGTGTGTCAGTGATCCCAGGAGCTCTGTTGTCCGGGGGCTTGTCCTCTTGGTAGGGTCTCCCATGGCAAATTGGTCCTGGGTGATGGGCCAGACATAGAGCGATTGATAAGATCCCTATGAAAAAGTCATCAAGGGAACTGTTTACCCTGCCCATGATAGGGTTACCGGGGCCCCACCCTGGAGCCAGGCCTGGGGAAGTTAGATTGAGGGAGAACATCTGGTGCCTGGGCATTAGCCTGTGGTGCCTGACCAGGTGCAGCCCGAAGAGATGACATGGGCCCGCCCTTCTGTAGGCCCACCACCCGCAGGAGGCGTCGTAGGGGTGGGATGCAGTGTGTGTCGGGTGTGTGTGAGGCTATAATCAGGCAGTGAAAGAAATACTTCAAGGACCTCCTTAATCCTTAATCCTACTGACACACCTTCTGAAGCGGAAGCAGAGTCCGGGGACGAGGGGGATGACTTGCCCATCACTGGACAGTGTTCTAGCTAGAGGTTGATCGCCAGGCGTTGTTGCGGGCTATCCGTCCCTGTACAACCGCAGTGAGAGCTTGGTCCGTATTGCCAGCAGTAAGTTGGACTCGTTTCCTGTGGGTGTTGGACTTCGCCAGGGCTGCCCTTTGTCACCGATTCTGTTCATAATTTTTATGGACAGAATTTCTAGGCGTAGCCAAGTGGCGGAAGGCGTCAGTCTTGGTGGCTTCAGAATCTCGTCTCTGCTCTTTGCGGATGATGTGGTCCTGTTGGCTTCATCAGGTGGTGGCCTCCAGCTCACAGCGGAACAGTTCACAGCTGAGTGTAAAGCGATATGAGAATTAGCACCTCTAAGTCTGAGGCCATGGTCCTCAGCCGGAAAAGGGTGGAGTGCCCACTTTGGCTCAGGGACAAGTTACTGCCCCAAGTGGAGCAGTTCAAGTATCTCGGGGTCTTGTTCACGAGTGACGGGAGAAGGAAACGGGAGATTGACAGATGGATTGGGGCTGCATCTGCAATGATGCGTACTTGTAGCGGTCTGTCATGGTGAAGAGGCAGCTGAGCGTAAATGCGAAGCTGTTGATTTTTTGGTCAACCTACATCCCTACTTTTACCTATGGTCATGAGCTCTGGCCCAAAAGAATAATATCGCGAATACAAACCGTAGAAATGAGCTTCCTCCGAAGGGTGGCTGGCCTCTCCCTTAGAGATAGGGTGAGGAGCACATCAGGTTCTTTCAGTATCAGACATAATCCACAAATCTGCTTTTGGATCTGTAGTATGAGGAAGTTTGCCTGCAAAATTATTTTTTATATTATTTCATTTTCTTTTAAATTGTATGTAATGAACTGGATGAACAAAGAAATGTCTGCTGGGGATAACTTTGGTAATTTGCAGCACATTTTGCAGTACAAAAGTCTGAATGGTCAAACTGACTGTAAAATTCTATTTTACATTTTCAAAACTTAGCTTTGATTAAATTTTTATATTTCAGCAAGTGAAAATAAAGCATGAAAGCTATAAAAACCACTTTAAGCTATAAATCAATGTTTTTCTGAAGAAAGTGCCATCTCTTGGTGACAGTCAATTGAGTCAAAGGGGCATGTTTATAGTGGAAAGTAGATACAGCCTGGAGAAGGAAGTGGGACTCCCAGTGGCTGGGTACTGGTTGTCAGCCAGCTGGAAGCAGCCATTTAAAGTGGCTGTATCTGCCTAGAATTATTTCCATAAAAATGCAGAACAGAATCACTGACAAAGGACAGACTTGGCAAAGTCCACCTCCCACTAGGAATGAGTCTGGCTTATTGCTGGGTGTTTCCCTTTCCAGAGGCATTGCCTCAGACCTCCACACAATGTTGCATACCAACCAAGACAGCCCCCACAACACCCAGAGCCTTAAGGATCTCAACTCATCCACACCAGGAACCCTTAGTGTAAAATACATATTTCCTTGATGTAAGATACAAATTTCCTTCCACTCTGTATTTTCAGTTTAAAACCTGAATGTATACAAATGTATACCTAATTATTCTTACCAAAGCTTACCCTCGGGATATTGAATTCAATATCACAAATCAAAAGTCAAATAAATGGTCGCAGATATGTGGTGCCACTGTCAAGGACCAATAGGTTCAAAAACTCTTTCGTTACTGTGGTAATAAGTTTATTAAATAACATGATTTTAACGTGATTTTTTTTAATGTATTCTCATATATGTATGATTGCAGTTGTGTTCTATTGTTATTTTAATGTCACTGCTAGCTGCAAAACTATTTGCCCCCCCGGAGATAATAAAGATTTCTTTGACCTAACTAAACAAATAAGTAAATAGCACTAGATGATAGTGGCATAGTAAGATAATTAGTAGCTCAACCATGTGCTTGATAGATGGTTATATCTGCCTGACACCACTACTAAGTCAGTCCAATAAAAAATAGTATTTTTTTTTAATAGTACTCATACACATGTATGTCAACAGGCAGGGAGGCACAGACACAATAAATTTAAGTTGCAGGAAGCAAAGGTGCTTTAGTCAGTCATTTACCTCATCATTAAATTTAACCTACTTGCATTAAATATGAGTACATTCTTATTCTCCTCTAGGCAGGAACACCTTTTCTTACATTGATTTAAAATATGGTACCAGTAAATAAGATTAAAATACTGATGACAATCAACAGATTATATCACAATTAAGGCAGACAGTCATTCAATTCATTATTTTGTTTAGTTTTTTTTTTTTAAAGATAAATGACTTCCATGTTACATTAACATTATTATCTATATCTTCTCAAATTTAAAACTTTATGATTTTTTTAGTTGTTTAGTAGTAATGTTTAGCGTTACTTCCTACAGATTAATGCTGTGGGAAGTAATGCTACTGCGTAATCTTCTGTTTCCACTGTTGTTTATCATATTTTGGAAAATAAAACAGCTTGTTGGTTGTTGTGAAAAAGCTTTGTTTAACCCAAGCCTTGACACAACCCCCTTACTTAAACCAAGTATCTTTAGAGAAAACACCTAACCACACAGCAATTAGGAATTAAGTCAAAAACAAAAATCTAGAAAGAGCAGCACTGTACCTGCAGCATGTGTGTATGTTTGTGAACTACTGCCTTCTGGACTATATCACCCCTAACAGCCTCTTTACCAGATCTGTAGGTTTTAATACTTCCTCATCTGGCAGTATGTTATTTTAGATGACAGCCCTCCCTGTCAAAAAATATTGCTAAATGGGTTTCCAGTTTATTGAAGAATGACAGCAAGGGATTCTGATAAAGGAACAGTATTCACAAGTTGGGAGTGAGAATGTTATCACAGTGGGTTTGCATCAGTTGCAAAAAACAATAAACTTCACAACCACAGAGATCTTCAAAATATATATGCCTTATGTATATGTGAAAAATGGGTCTGTGGCACCCTTTATGTAGTACACAAAAGTCAGACCACACTCAGAACTTGCCATTCAGTTGGATCTCACTGTACACCTGTAAAGTTTCATTACTGTGTCTTGCAAAGTTGTGTTGCTGTTGTGTTAAAAAAAAATCTGTCTGCAGACACAGAGACAGGCAGAACAACAAAGCCATAAGCAGAGTACTCAAAACATTGTTTGTGGTAGTTCTTTCTACATTAGGTAAGTGTGTATGTGCTATAATGACATACACACACTCATGCAAAAGACAGACAACGTAAAGAATATATCGGCTATTCTATTGTTGGCAAAATGATTTAAAGTGTTAGAAGCATTTTTTGTAACTGTTGAATGCAAAATGAGAAATGGATTTTAAGTGATTGACTGATGAATTTGAATAATGTGAATATTATTGAGTCTATTCATTTGTGGTGAGCCGACCCATAACTGCCTTCTTTGTGTTTCTCTCTGGTTTCAACAGAATAATGTAACATTTGGGTCCAAACAGTGCCACCAACAGGCCAAAACTTGAGGCCAAAATGGCAAATACCTCCACTGCATCAGCATATTTACCTGGAGAGTTGACATATGCAGGAACAAAGGCCACCCACACAGCACAGAAGCTTAGCATGCTGAAAGTGATGAGTCTGGCCTCATTGAAGTTGTCCGGAAGGTTCCTGGCTAGAAATGCTAGCAGAAAGCTAAGGATAGCCAGCACACCAATGTAACCCAGTAACACTGCAAAGCCAACTGTAGACCCAACTACACACTCAAAAACTATTTTGTCATTGTAGTAATGAGTGTTTTTATGTGGAGCTGGAGAGGAAGAGACAAGCCAAGCAGTGCAGATGGCTGCCTGAATAGATGTAAGAATTAGAACTGTTCCTCTCTGCTGCATCAAGCCGAACCACTTCAGATTGGCTCCCCCTCCTGGCTTGGAGGCTTTGAACACAGCCAGAACAACCATGGTTTTCACCAGGATGCATGAGACACAAAGTACAAAGCTGATCCCAAATGCTGCATGCCTCAGTTGACAAGTCCATAGCTTCGGTCTTCCGATGAATAACAGTGAACACAGGAAGCATAGTTTCAGTGATACCAAGAGCAAGAAACTAAGTTCTGAATTGTTGGCACGTATTATAGGTGTTCTGCGATGATAGATAAAGATCCCGAAAACAATAGCACATATAAATGTGCCCAACAAAGAGGCGGTTGTCAAACAAATCCCCAGAGGCTCATGGTAGGAGAGGAACTCTGTCTTCTTAGGAACACAGTGGTCACGCTGGGGGTTTGACCAAAAATCCTCTGGACAACTGGTGCACTCCAAGGAGTCTGACAAAAGGGGGAAGATAATGAGATTGCTACTAGATATAATATCTCCAAATTAAAATAAAAGCATCCTTGAATTTTTAACACCCACTGTTGTTTTTGCTGATTTTTCCCGTAGAACAAGGGATGCAGCTAAAACAGCACTCTGGTTGACCTTTGTTTCTGGCCATCCGGGTACCTGGAGGACAGCTCTCACTACACACTGACTGGGGTGGCTGCAGGAAGTAAAACTGATTAAATACAGTGTTTAACACACACTATTTAGCACAATAGTTTCCTAAAAGGAGCTATTTGGAAAAGAAAGAAATAACCTCTCTTGATTCAGAGTTCCAGAAGATTTTGTCTTCATCAATGGTGAGTTCTTCACGTTTAAAGCCTGACCTCTTAACCTCACCCACAGTCTGAACTTTAATTTGTCCATCGGGGAGTTGTAACCAGTTCATGATATCATATATCGGTGATGCATCACCATTCTCATCAAAGAACACTTGGTCACCAAATGGAGTGGTGAAGTTGACATTTTGCACATAATGTATGAGCTAATAACAGTTGATAGAAAAGAACACATGTATATCCAGAGATTTAGTCAATATTCACATGATTTTCATAAAAATAATGACATTTTTATATAAGCATCAAGATAGACTGAAATTCAGAATTTTGCTTTGTCAAATTGTTTATAATTATTCATTGGCAATAAGTCTTTCAGAAATAACAGAAATACTTTTAATGTGCTATTTCTAGTATTATTTTAATTTTGAAAAAATATAATTAAACATAACTGCAAATATGCCAGTGTCATTATATGATAAGGTGCCTTTTTTCTATACACCCCCCAAAACAAAGCAAACAAACACTTAAACAAACAAACAAACAAACAAACAAAAACAAGTGTAGCAGCAGTTTTTCAAACATAAGTGTGTAAATTTATACTACACCTGCCATGGCTCCATTGTTTGCAAAGTAGCACAGCTGTGCTCCCTGAAGGGTCCTCTCTCTGGCTTGCACTGCAGCATGTCATTAAGAGCATATGCAAGAGAATACACAGCCTTGTAGACATTGTACTCAGGCCGGAGATTAGAAATATCCAGAAACTCAGTGTCCACATTTTCAATATGTTCCTCCCCAGTGCACAGTGCTCCTCCACCTTCAACCCAGTCTTTTGGAGCCGGTGCAAATCTACACTGGAATGTGAATTCCCAAAACTGATTTACCTAAAATGAAAAATGAAAAGGGTTAACAAATAATATAACAAATTATTTATTTCATGTGTAATTTATTTCAGATATACTTGCAAAATCAAACTATTACCAAATTGTTATTGTAGTTGCCATTGTCACTTTTTTCTGGGTATATTTTTAATAGAAATTCCCTCAGCCCTGGTATTTCACCTCTACGGATGGCAATGCCCAGTGTGCCACTCAAGTATGGTGTGAGGTGGGCTGTTTGGAGGACAGATGCTGTTGTCCATGTTTCACTTGCAATCCATTGCCGACCTGTCACATTCTGCCTCACCACCTATAATAATAAATGTTACAAAAATGTTAAAGATTATAAAATTTATGTTGGTTCTTACTACAGCTATCGATGATCGACTCATTAATATGAAATCAGTTAAATAAGAAATGCTTCTTTTTCTTGCATATTTGGGGTTTTCTTAAAATGTAACAAAGATATTTACATGAAGTTTCATTTCAATGCTTCTGCTTTTTAATGTTATCAATTTAATCAGCTTTTCATCAGCTCTCCTGCACACATAATGGGAGACACAAAAGTATTAAAATTTTAAAGTACCATTTTAATTTACAAATGTTCTATAGGTTAAAAAAGTTGAACATTTTATAGGTAAGTGTTAAGCATTATGAATGTACTGAAACAGCATGATGATATTAAACATTAAGTGAACTAATATCTGTTGTTTCCTGGTCACTGACATTTAAATTATTAGATTTTGGCAATTTCAGTCAGTCATGTTTGTCTAGGCAAAAAAATTACATTAAAATGATATATTTTTTAAATGATCTATATGAATATACTTTATTTCCAACCTCTTGCATTAGTTGAATCATGTGGATCTTATGTGCAAACACTACGACCACACGAGCTGTTGATGTTTTTATCAAATGTACGATCCTCTTCAGTTCATTTGTGTCACTGTCCCAGGGCAAAATCTCTAGGTAGGCCAGACAGCTGTCATGAGACTTAGCCAGGTCAGATTGGAAGGACTGGGCAACATAGTGTCCATAATCATCATCACTGACCAGCAGACCTACCCAAGTCCAGCCAAAGTGGTTTAGGATCTGAATCATAGCACGCACCTAAGTGAGTAATTTAGTGTAAATGGATTAGTATACAGATGAGTATATTATTTTAAAAGATATTAATAAATGTTCACCTGAACCCAATTTCTTTAACCTCTTTAAGTTATATTATTTATAAACATTTCAAAGTGTAATTCTACAACCTTCCCTGAAACTGTAATATGTAATTTGCAGTTCTCAACTTGGCAAGTGTGTTTTACCTGGAAAGCATCACTTGGAATGGTTCTGAAAAAGGTTGGAAAACGCTGTCGATCACTCAAACAGGAGCATGTGGCATAATAACTCACCTATCACAAAAATATGGAATGCACTCAACACAAGTAAAACCCATTAGAATACTAAGTCAACAATTTATTAAAGATAATCAGTGTCACATTTAAACTAAACACACAACACAAGCAATAAAAATCTGAAACTTGAAACTTACAATGGGCATATAGTATAAACTGAGCACACTGGAAATAGCAATAGAAAATGTTGAGTAGTGATCACCAACAATCCCAAGGACTGGAGGGATCCCTGAACAGTTCTTCTGAACCAGAAACTGCTCCTCCTGACCACTGGCTAGTGATAAGGCACCGCTGAGTCCAACAACAAGGGCACCGCAGTTGTCATAAAGACTGTATCCAAGAGTCACATTAGGTAGCAGATTGGAGTTCTTGTTGATCTCTTCAATAGCAAATGCCATAGTCATGGCATTCCTGAACCCTACAATATCAAAGCTAACACACACACAAATTTTTTTTTCTATCTATCCCTGTGAAAGCAGTAGATGTTTAAAAAAGAGCACTAAAATATATGCACATTCATAAAAAAAAATAATATGAATAATTGAAAATTTCACATATGTGCATTAAGATTTCAGTTATCTATATTTTATACCATCTCATGAATACTGTGAATAGTTATTATTTGCACACTTCTCTGCTGATGCTGTATTTGTGTGATACTTACCCAGTGCAGTGGGGCTGCTGGGGCTCTGAGGTAAATGTCGTTTCTGGGTAGGCAGAAGTGTAGTGGACCTCAAACAATCCACCCAGTACCACATCACCAGGCTTGTGCATTTCATTGAGATTGAACTTTCTTTGTAACTTACAAGATGAGGAAAGTGATGAAGACACAGAGGATGAAAAGAAAGAAGAGAAAAAAAATAAGATGAAGAAGTCACCAGAAAGAACATATGTGACAAGAAAACCCCCCATAACTGTTTTCTGCCGTCGACACTCTCCTTTTTACAAGGTCTTTCTGCTTTATATGAGGGGTTGCATGCTTCCCGTCATTGTATAATTTTTTGCAGCACTCTCAGGGGCAAGGACTATGGTTGCAGAACATAGACATGCCACACTAATAGCATTAATATGAACATGAACATAATCAGAATGCTATGCTGTATTAATTAATGTATGAAAGCATTTAATCATATATTTTGTGAAATGTACTTTAATGCTTTCTACTTTTGTTTTAGTAGTGGAAAATTAATCTAACTCTTGTTTAATATTCAAATACATTTTTGAAGTGTATAATGACAAATTGGATAGCATTTAATAAGGTTCTTTTCATATACTGTTTCAGCCTGTTGTAACACATTCTAATCCCATTTGTATTAATAAAACTTTTTATACCTTCTAGGGCTGTCAAGAAATATTTGACTATTGGATATATGTTTATTGAACAGGTATTGAGTTTAATTTTTAGGAATTAGATATTATGACACAATCTCAATTTTGGACCAGGCAATTCTAAATGCATTAATGCTTTGTGAATGTTCTTCTCTGCTGGGAAGGTGAGGCACATCTCTCTCAGCCTCTGTACAAGTCAGCAGGTAAAAGCAGTCAGCATAATCTATGCATTATGTGAAAGAACAAAGTGAGAGCCATTCTTTCTTCTAAATTTCTCTTAGACAATTTTACTTGTAAATATGTCTAAAATCATCATTATATATTTCTTGTGTGGTGATTTTATCAGATGAAAAATTGGAAATGAGTTCATAAGTTTCATATAGTGCTTGTTTGTTAATACCATATAACCAAACCACAAAAAAATGGTATTTGGGACAACCCTAATATCTACTATGCTTTTTGTGATAATACTATTATTACCAATGTTTTGGTGAAGAATGGGGTTATTATGAGTAAATGTGATTCTTGTAGCTATGGCTTGAGCTAAATTGAGATTCATTTAATGCAAAAACGTTGCATTGTAAATCTGTGAAGAGGCAAGACACACATAACTTTGCCCCAAGCGATGCTCCTTTACAATTTGAAATATTTAAAGGAAAGTTTTGATATTGTCATCTTTTTCTCAAATCAATGTATATGTGAATTTGGTGCTAGTAAATTTATCTCTTCTTTGAAAAGGCTACACTGAGTGATAATATAAATTAGGCTATTGTAAGTTGGCTTGATAAAAGCTGTCAAGGAATGAACAAATGAATTAATATACCATCGTGATGTGCACATGAAGAGCCAAACAAAAGATGAACATTGACACACAACACCAAGTGTTGTGCACTGATGCAAGACTATAGATAGGTTCAGTTGCATGATGTCAATACATAGGTACTTGTTATAGTACAGGAAATTATAGTTTTACTTTTCATGGACTGGTGATAGCCTATGCCAAGGCTTCTAGAAGGACTCTGAGACTGTGATGACTCAGAAAACGGATAATAAAATCTGTAACAAATAAAGATTTCTTTATTGAATTATTATCTAAATGTATTTTGTACAGTAAGAACAAGTTTGATGAAAAAATACCAAGTTGTTAAACAGTATAATAACTATTTTAAGGTCAGACTGTGGCTGAATCACTATGAATATGAATATGAATAAATGACATTTTAGCTCATTTTACTACAAATGTTGCTTTTATGGTGGTTTCTCTACTCATGATTGCCTTTTTGGTGTTTCTCTCTGGTCTCAGCAGAATGATGTAACATTTGGGTCCAAACAGTGCCACCAAAAGGCCAAAACTTGAGGCCAAAATGGCAAATACCTCCACTGCATCAGCATATTTGCCAGGAGAGTTGACATAAGCAGGAACAAAGGCCACCCACACAGCACAGAAGATCAGCATGCTGAAAGTGATGAGCTTGGCCTCATTGAAATTGTCTGGAAGGTTCCTGGCTAGAAATGCTAGAAGAAAGCTAAGAACAGCAAGTACACCAATGTAACCCAGTAACACCGCAAAGCCAATCGTAGACCCAATTGCACACTCATAAACTATCTTATCATTGTGATATTGGGTGTTTTTTTGTGGAACTGGAGAGGACGAGACAAGCCAGGCAGTGCAGATTGCAGCTTGAACAGAAGTAAGAACCAGAACTGCTCCTCTCTGCTGTACAGCACCAAACCACTTCAGATTGGCTCCCCCTCCTGGCTTGGAGGCTTTGAACACAGCCAGAACAACCATGGTTTTCACCAGGATGCATGAGACACAAAGCACAAAGCTGATCCCAAATGCTGCATGCCTGAGTTGGCATGTCCAAAGTCTGGGTCTTCCGATGAATAACAGTGAACAAAGGAAACACAACTTGAGTGACATTAACAGCAGAAAGCTCAATTCTGAATTGTTGGCACGCACCATAGGTGTGCTGCGATGATATGTGAAAATTCCCAGAACAACAGTGCAAATGAATGTGCCCAGCAGTGAGGTGGTTGTCAAGCAGATACCCAGAGGTTCATGGTAGGAGAGGAACTCTGTCTTCTTGGGAACACAATGGTCACGCAGGGGGCTTGACCAGAAGTCCTCTGGACAAATGGTGCACTCCAAGGAGTCTGACAAAAAGGGAAAAAAATCAATCCGTTTGCTTCATCTTCTTCCACATTTCTTTTTTCTACTATTGAGGATGTCTACTGCAATAAAATAGACATCGGCCTTTTCTGGTATTATTTTCATTGATGTGCATTTGGATGCCACCACTTGATGAAATAACCACATTCTTCAGTAGTAGCATAGGTGGCAAAATAATTTTTGCTCTGTCAATAAGGGCCCCCCGCAAGAGCATACACTACTAAAAGTAAGCTAATATTGCACATCTAATACATTACAAGCTCAAATAATACAAACCAGTGTTATTGCTGATCCTTCCCTCAGAGCAAGGGATGCAATCAAAGCAGCAGACAGGCTGTCCTCGCTTTCTCACCATGTGTGTTCCCGGGGGACAACTTTCGCTGCAAACTGACCTAGGTGGCTTAAGGGAAAGAATTTTATATATATATATATAAACCTTTATATATGTGTGTGATGTGTGATGTGTTATTGCAGGTTATATTAATGCAAATGCTATAATGAGCAGAAATAACCTGTCTTGATTCAAAGTTCCAGAAGATTTTGTATTCATCAAGTATGAGTTCTTCACCTTTGAAAGCTGAACCCTTAACCTCACCCACGCACTGAACTTTAGTGCTTCCATCAGGGAGCCACAGCCAGTTCATCACATCATATATTGGTAAGGCATCACCATTTTCATCAAAGGATACTTGATCACCAAATGGAGTGGTGAAGTTGACCTTTTCCAAATAATAGACCAACTACAAAATGAAGAGATCAAATCAGTGACAGGCTCAGGGATGATTATCTTCTTCTCTACATTAATTATTGCAGCACCTTGATATTAAGCCTATTGTTTTGTTTATACATGTCATACATTATCACAGAACACCTAAACAAAAAAGAATAACTGACCAAACAGTTTTTCCTGCTTTTGTCTCTTTTCTTTTTGTCTCTTAAAGGAATGAAATAATGACTCTATAATATTATATTTTCCTTAGGCAGTACTAGCATACATTTTCATTGTTATGTAGCTTTATCTATCCATGAAGCTAGATGACACACATCAATCAGTGAAACAGCAGGAACGTCAGACATAAAGACCTAGATGACCTTTAATTTCCTGCTTCTAAATTCAGGTAAAATTGAGGTTATTGTACTCAACTCTAAGAATCGTAGAAACATGGTGTCTAACCAGATACTTACCCCGGATGGAATTACCTTGGCCTCCAGTAACACTGTGAGGAATCTTGGAGTCATTTTTGACTAGGATATGTCCTTCACCGCACATAATAACTTAATATGTAGCATTTGCACTATATCTCTAAAACTATAAAGATCCTGTCTCAGAGTGATGCTGAAAAAATAGTTCATGCATTTATTACTTTTAGGTTGGACTATTGTAAATAATAATTATCAGGTTATTCTAAAATCTTCCTGAAAAGCCTTTAGTTCATCCAAAATGCTGCAGCGAGAGTACTGACAGGGACTAGAAGTCGAGAACATATTTCTCCCATATTGGCTTCTCTTTATTGGCTATCTGTTAAATTCAGATTTTAATTTAAAATTATTCTTCTCACATACAAGGTCTTGAATTATCAGTGTTTATCTTAAAGACTTCATAGTACCATATCATCCCAATAGACCACCTGGCTCTCAGACTGCTGGCTTACTTGTGGTTTTGAGTGTATTTAAAAGTAGAATTGAAGGCAGAGCCTTAAGCTTTCCAGCCTCTCTTCTGTGGAACCAGCTCCCATTTTATATTTTGGAGACAGACACCCTCTGTACTTTCAAAATTTGTTTAAAATATTTCCTTTTTGATAAAGCTTATATTAGGGCTGGATCAGGTGAACCTGGCCCCTCCCTGAGTTATGCTGCAAAAGGCTTAGTCTCCTTCCCATGATGGATCCCATTGTTCTCTCACCACTTTTCACTCTCTCTGTGTATTTATACACCACTATGCATTTAATAATTAGTTATTATTAATTTGTCCCATCTCTCTTCCCTCACCCCTAACTGGTCACAGCAGATGACAGCCCCTCCCTGAGCCTGGTTTTACTGGAGGTTTCTTCCTGTTAAAAGGCAGTTTTTCCTTCCCACTGTCACCAAGTGCTCGCTCATAGGAGGTTGTCTGATTGTTGAAGTTTTCTCTGGATTATTGTAGGGTCTTTACCTTATATTTTAAAGTGCCTTGAGGCACCTGTTGCTGTGATTTGGCACTATAGAAATAAAACTGAATTGAATTGAGTTGAATTAGTTCCTATACAGCAAATATTTTTGTTTTGTAATAATCTTATCTCACAAAAATAGTTGCTGATCATTTTCTTTTTTTGTAAAATATAAACAACTGGAGCATAAAATGACATCAAACCTGCCATGGCTCTAATCTTTGCAAAGCAGTACAGCTGTGCCCACTGAAAGGCCCTCTCCCTGGAACACAGTGCAGCATGTCATCAAGGGCATATGCAAGAGCATACACAGCTTTGTAAATATTATACTCAGGCCTGAGTTCAGACACATTCAAAAGTTCAGTCTCTGTATTCTTTAGGTCTTCTTGTCCAGTGCATTGTTGCCCACCAGCTTCCAACCAGTCTGCTGAAAATGGTGAAAATCTACACTGAAACATATGTTCCCAAAACTTCTTCACCTGAAATACACACAAAACACACCATGTCAACATAAATACCGAACAAATATTTTAATAAAGTTTTTAAGATTGCCCTCTCACAATGCTATTTTCACTGCTGTGTTCTTCAGGATTAATTTTTAACAAGTAGTCTCTAAATCCTAGTATTTCTCCTCGTCGGATGGCAATGCCTAGTGTTCCACCAAGAAACGGCATGAAAGCAGGGGTATGGAGTCCATCAACTAATGCCCAAGCTTCACTGGCAATCCACTGTAGGCCTGTCACATTTTGCCTCACCACCTGTGGATTGCATTACACATATTTTCACAGTATTGTGATACATTACCCACAGTCTGTTTTGTGACACCTCCTGAATAACATCACAATTTTACAGTAATTCTTGGTTTTAGTAGTTTCTTCTAAAGACAAAGCAGTACAGAAAGAAAGAAAGAAAGAAAGAAAGAAAGAAAGAAAGAAAGAAAGAAAGAAAGAAAGAAAGAAAGAAAGAAAGAAAGAAAGAAAGAAAGATGCTGTATCTTAACCTCTGTCATGAGATGAATTAGGTGCATCTGATGTGCAAACACAATGACCACACGAGCTGTGGATTTGGCCATCACATCCACAATTTTCTTATATTCATTCGGATGATCTCCCCAAGGCAAAATCTCTGAGTAGTCCAGGCAACCACCACCTAACTGGGCAAAGTCAGACTTGAATGATCTGGAAACATGGAGTCCATAATCATCATCACTGACCAGCAGACCTGCCCAAGTCCAGCCAAAATGTTTCAGAATCTGAATCATAGCGCGAACCTACATAAAAATAGAGGGAACTTGTTAGTGTCTAGGCTGAAATATTCTTTTAATTGTTGTTCATATCTAATAGCAAAAAGTTAATTTAATTCTAATGATTACTATTTTTTCTGAAATACATATAGTTTTATCAAAGTTGTACAAAGCAAATATTAATGTTTTTGCACAAAGGATTTCTTTAACTGGCATAGCTTACTTCTAAGTTTCTATCATTAATTAATTTCAGATATGCACTTAATTATTTTTTTGCTACTTTTTACCTGGAAAGCATCATTTGGGATTGTTCTAAAGAAGGATGGAAACCTCTGGCGCTCACTCAGACAGGAACAGGTGGCAAAATAACTCACCTATCAAGAAACATAAATTATGCACTCCAGCTGTGCAACTTGGATGTGACATTCTGATTATTTTATTTAACAATTTAGATGACTCAAAATACAGCATGCCATAAGTACACAAATTAGTAAAGTTGGGAAACTCACCATAGGAAGTTTGAATAAACCAAGAACATTGGAGGAGGCGATAGAAAATGTGGAGAAAGGATCACCCACAATGCCTACAACTGAAGGGGTCCCTGAACAGTTCTCCATAAATAGAAATTGCTCCTCCTGACCACTGGCTAATGACAATGCTGCACTGAACCCAATATCAAGTGTAGCACAGTTGTCATAAAGAATGTATCCCAGAGTCACATTAGGCAGCAGCTTGGAATTCTTGTTGATCTCATCAATAGCAAATGCCATGGTCATGGCGTGTCTGAACCCTAGGGTGTCAAAGCTTGCACAAAAAAGGTCACAATTAACAACTAAATTAATAATAATAATCTGAGAATTTTCTCTGCTACATGTGTGAGACTTACCCTTGGCAGCTGGGCTGATGAGGCTCTGAGGTGAATGTCAGCTCAGGGATTACAGAACTGTAGTGGACTTCAAATAACCCTCCCAGAATTACATCCCCAGGCTTGTGCATACCATTGAGTTTAAACTTCTTTTGCAATTTACAGAGTGAAGGTGGAAAGTAAGACTCCAAAAAGGAAGATGAGAACAAAATCATTATCAGATAGACACACATAAGCAAATATCTGACAAGAAAGCCCCCCATAACTGCCTCATTCTTTTTGCTCTGGCTACATGGCTCCTTGATTTTATATACAAGGCTATGTCATCCTCATTCATCACTGTTTAATTATCCACACTACTCATCAGGGCATAGACAGCAATGTGGGATGGCCATAATACAGATTTCATAATAACTCTATCTGTGCCACATCAGCAGATCTTCTGAAAAAATATAAGCCCTTAGCAATATTTATATTGGATATATCCAACATACCAATATCCAAGATATCCAATCTCATTGTATATCCTGTATAATGACTATAAAGGCATTCTATTCTATATTAGATTAGATTGAACTTTATTGTCATTGTACACAAGTATACAACAGAAATTGCTGTTCCAGAACACCCATCCAGAGACAGGTGTCTGTGGTCATGCAGACGTTGTACAGTGCTGCCGTTTTGTACAAAATATTACACATTTTGTAAATCAGGTTAATCTACTGCTTTGAAAATCAAAAGAGTATTCTGAATTTACTTGCGTTTGTTCAGAGATCTACATGCTAGTGAGTGGTAATACAAAAAAACCCTATGATTTAGATCTCATAAGAAGGTATAAGGCTGTCACCTAGGTGGCACTCAGGTGAAAACAGATCTTACTAAATAAATACAGTTTTCAGCAGAAAGTAAATAACTAGTTTTACTACTACAATCATAATACACAAATCTTTATTTTTTTTTATGGAAAAAGAAATCTAATCAAAGTTCAGGAATATTAATGATTTTGTATCACTAGAGGCTACAGTCTGCACTAAGAAAACAACTTAACCCCCCAACTTAACCCCCCAAAGATTCGCCAATTTTTATAAACAATCCACTGATGTCAGAATGCTTTTAAAAAAGTATTTCTTGTTGGGTTAAAACTTGGAAAGAAGGAAATATAAACCCAAATCCCAAAAATGTTGGGAAGCTGTTTGACCAGTGTTGTATTCACAATAGAAGAAGAAATCATTTCAAACATTTAAACTGAGAAAATTTGCATTTTTAATTTGATGGTGGCAAGAAGTTTCAAAAAAGTTGGGAGAGGGCAACAAAAGGCTTGAAAAGTAAATGGCACTGAAAAGAAAAAGCTGGAAGACCATTTTTGCAACTAACTGTCTTAGAAAGGCAGAGTTTCTTAGAAGAGCAGTGATTTACCAGTCTACAAAACTTGTGCTCCTGGATGTAAAATTTGGAAGACAGAATATCACATCTTTTAGATTACTTAACATCATCAAAAGATTTTGAAAATCTGGAGAAATCTCTGTGTATGAGGGACAAGGATCAATCAATAATGGACACCTGTGATCTTGTGCCCTCAAGCAGCACTGTTTTAAATACTAAAATGATTATAATACTGCCTGGGCTCAGGAACATTCCACAAATCATTGTCTACACAGTGCCGTGCACAAATACAAATTTAAGCTCTACTGTGCAAAGAAGAATCTTAGATAAAATGGAAAAGTTCCCTGTGGCCAGATGAATCAAAATTTGTGCAAGCTGTAATAACTTCCAATTTTACAACTCAGTGGCTGAATGAAATATGCCAAAATGTATGCTGGGTGTGACCTTATGGAAGCACAGAGAATAGAGCTTTCTAAAATAAGTCAAAAAAGAGTGTATTTTTACCCAAACCATGATCTTTCCTTGTCCCGGGCTACATCCACACATAAAAAAGTACTTTTTTTCATCGATCCATCCATGTTCTTCCACTTATACAGGGCCGGGGTGCAGGGGCAGCAGCCTAAGCAGAGAACCATGGCCTCAGATTTAGAGGTGCTCCTGGGTGGGTTCGGGGTGGGCTCTGGGACTCGAGGCATCGCCTCCGGGTTGGGGTGCCAGTTGGGCCTTGGGGGCTTGGGTCTTGGCAGGTATGTTGCCGGGGTTTGGGCCGGTGTGTGCACCGATGCCTGGTGCTGGCCTGGGGGCCATCGGGTGGGGGCTGGGTAGGCGGCCCTGGGTAGAGGCTGGGTGTCATTCGGGTGGGCCTGGGTCAAATTCTGATCCCCCTTGGGGTTTTGGTACATGGGGTCTGGGGGGTCTGTGTGGCTTCTGCGAGCTGGCTGGCCTGGATGGCTTTGGGTGGAGTGTCTCGACTTCTCAGTGGGTTCTGGTTTTTGCTCTGTGGGCCTTTTGCCCCTTGCGGGCTTTGCGGGGCTGGTGGGATGCATCTCAGGGTGTAAACTTTGGAGCTTTTGCTTTGGGGTGTCCTTGCCCTCAGCTGCATGGCAGCTGTGGTGGTGAGGTGGTGGTTCTGGGTGGTGCTGCTCTGGCCTTCATGTGTGGGTGTGGCAGGGCTGGCATCGCTGGGTCCTGTAGTTACGCTGGCCTTCCCGGGCCCGTGCTGGCACAGGGCTTGACTTATTTGTTGGTAGTCCCGGGTGGGTGGTGGTTGTCCGGGGCTGGGGGGTTCTCGCTGTGTCCCTGCGGATGTATGGTGGAATGGGGGTGTCACTGTCTCTGTGGCGTTTGTGTGGGTCTGAATGTTGCTTGGCCTGGCTCTGTTGTTGTTACTTGGCTGCCCTGGATGTTGGTGGTTCTGGACCTGGGGATGGGTGGGTGGGTGGGGGGGGGTTGTTGACTCTGTCGGATTGGTCTGGCTGTTGGCAGTGTGTGGCGGTGATTGGGAGTGTGGCTCTGCTTTGGAGGGGTGCTGGCCGGTCAGCTTGGGGTGGCGTTTGTAGTGGAGGGGGCTGTGTGGGTGGGGTGTGCTGCCAGCATGCTTGGACTCCTCCGGGTCTGTGGTGTGGGATTGGTGGGGTGCGCAGACTTTGAGGTGACTGGCCGGCCTTCCTCTGCTGCTTCCTCCCCCTGCTCTGGCCCCTGGCCTGGGGCCGGGCTGCGGTCACTGTCGGGCCGGTGGGATGGTGGGGTACACCTTGTGGTGGCGCCGGGGTGGCTGGTGGGTTGTACTTGGCCGGGATCGATGGGTGGGCTTGGATGCTGGTTCCTGGCTGGTGCGGTTTCGTGTTGTCTCATGGGCAGCCTGGGGTTGCTACCGTGGACTGGGTGGCTCGGTTTTGTCTGCTTGTTTACATTTGCGTGTGGGGCTGGGGTGGTGTCGTGTGGGGCTGCTGTTTTGCTATTGCGGCATGCTGTGTGGTCGGAGGCGGGATGCGGTGGGGGTGCCTGAGGTAGGGGAGGTGTGCTGGGCTTGCGCTGAGGGAGGTGTATTCTGGCTAGCTTTTCGGGGCTGGGGCCCTACTACGGGGGCGCCCCCCCCCGTGGATAGGACATCTGTGGCATCTGTGTTCGTGGATGCGTGTTCGATGTTAGTGCGCTGGTTGGGGGTGGTCCTTTGGGGGGACCTTGGGGCTTGTGGGGGTGTGTGTGGGGGGTTCTGCAGGGCTGAGATTAGGGCTTGCTGGGGGGTGGGGCTGTTTTGCCCCGAGGCTGCTTTGGTTGGCAGGCTCGTTGGGACTATGTGGTCTCTTCTTGGCCCTTGTCTGGATGGGTCCGGTTCATTCGAGTGGTGCCCGGCTCTTGTCCTGACCGATGGGTTACTCTGCTGCTGTTACAGAGGGTTGGGCTGTCTGCCCTTCTCCACCCCGGAGAGAAGAAGACCATCTCCTGGGTCCGGGGACAGGTTGCCCCTTTGGGGGACGTTACCTGGACCTGGGAGTATAGTATGTGTATGGGGAGTGTGAGTGGGTGCATGACGTCCATTTTTGTGTGTGTTTATGTTGGGCAAGTGGAGGTGAATGTTTGTATGAGAACATGTGGGTGGTAATGTGTGATTGAGTCAGTGGGTGGCTGTTTATCTGTCAGGTTGGGTTCTGGGCTGCCCCCTCTCCTGGATCATCTTGGGCCCCCTATTAAAATGTGGGGCCTATTTCCCCCGTCACACCCTCCACTGGTGGCTGGTGCCTCTGCCCGCCAGTGTGTGGGTGGGTCTTGGTATCTGGGGCTGGGTGCCGGGGTATATGCCGGCTCGCCCTGGTGGTTGCTTGCCAGGGCCTGGGTACCCTGGCCCGGTTGGGCCTCTGGTGGGGGGTGGTGTGTCTTCAGGGCTCGGGTCTTGTTGTCCATGGCCGGATCTGCTCTGGCGTAGCGGGTTGCTGGTGGGGCCTGTGGGCTCGTCGCTGTGGCCCCAGGGGGCTTCTGCATCGTGGCTGCCGGGTGTCGCCTGGGGCTTGCCTCTGCTGCCCTCTTGGGGGGGGGACTGGTTGTTCCTGTGTTGAGCTCCCGGGGCTCCGTGCTTGGGGGGCCGCTGGGTGTCTGTGGCTCCGTTCTTCCTCATGCCATCCGCGTATCCCGGGGGGTGGATCTGTGGGCCCCCATACTTACTATCAAATATTCTTAGGGAGAAACTTTATAGACACAAGCACACACATACATGCACAGGTGTCTAGATTCAGGTGTTTGTCAGATACAATCTCAGTTGGGCTGCGGTTATCACTGAATAACCGCTTGTATTCTCTTCCATTACCTTGTATGGTGTACTTTCCATTGAAGGTATAACTGTTATTATATACTGCATATGCTGTTTGTTGTGGATTCTATTTTGCTTTGTTTTCTCTTTCCACAGGTCTCGAGGCAGACTTCAAGGGTGCTGACTTGCTTTATCTCTATACTTTTCTTTCTTTCTCCTCTACTTCTATCTCCTTTTTTCTTTTTAAACCTTTCCTCCATCTCTCTCTTTTCCACTTTCCCTTTTTTTTCTCTCATCTTTGTGTCCATTACATTTGACATGAACCCAAAGCAATTTCTAATGAAGCTTCATATCTATAACAAGGGGAACATCATGGTGAAAGCCGTAATGCTCCGCTTGTGAAAACAAATCTGTTGGACCTTACCTTGCAAGACATTCAGACGACACACAGCCAAACAGCTGGACAAGACATGTTTAAGGGAAAAAAATTAAAAAATGAAGAGAGGGAAAAGAAAAAAAAAAGACTCAGAGGTGCTAATTCTCATGCCAGCTGCTTCACGTTCGGCTGCGAACTGTTCCACTGCAAGCTGGAGGCCACCCCCTGATGAAGCAAGCAGGACTGCATTGCCCGCAAAAAGCAGAGTTGAGATTCTGAGTACACTGAGGCGGAATTTAGATTTAAACTTTTATTGAGAAGGGGTCATAAACTGTAGAACAATGAACACTGTTCATAATGCACGGCACAACTTTACAGTTGCAATTTATTCATTTTTCAAATGTTAATTTCTCATATTTTAATGATGTGTGAAAATCTTTTGCAGTAATGAGTTTTCATGTAATATTTAACATCAATTTATTTTATGTTTTTTTTCTTTGTTGTTCATTTGGAGTGTAACACACAATGTGCAGTGCCACCGACTTAAAGAACATTTAGAGTATGATTTATTATTGAAGAATGCAATTAATGCCTTTGTTTAGACAGTTTTTGACAGTCAGTTAGTTTAGTTTCCCTCAACTGATAAATTATTTGCCCGGAACATCTCTAATAGGTATGCTTCTGCCCAGTAACTATCATTCCATTACTAACAGCATCAACTGACAACTGCTATGCTAGTATCACTGTATATATAAAAAATCATAATGAATGATACTTTATTGATCCCACAACGGGGAACTTACAGTTAAGAGAACACCATCCAAGAAGACAAACAAACATTGCCACTTACAAATATTTAGTCTTCTTCTTCTTTGCAAGCTACATATTCATTGTATAAGGCAAAGTGATCAATTAAAGGCGCCATTCTTTTGTCACTGTTTGATGATCACTTATTTGCCAATATAAATAACAACACAGTGTAGTTACCCCAAAGTGGCAATGCACTAATAAAATTTTAGCAAAATTTATTTACAAACAACGTACATGTAGCGTAGATTTAATGTCATCCTTCATTTTGAGATCAGCTACTACACATAATACATATAATCTCTAAGGGTTAATATAAATATAAAATATACAAAAATAATCTAATTCCCAAACACTATATAGATGTTGATAATCATGGTACTCTTTCATCCAGATTGATTAACACATGAAAGAGGAGTTAGGGAACAGACATACATACACAATGATAATTATAGTAAAAATTTAACATTTGGTCCAAATAGTGCCACCAAGAGGCCAAAGCTGTAGTCATTGGTTCATGTTTAACCATTAAGGTCTTTAGTGAATGAATGGCACCTAACACTTAAAGCAAAAGGTAGATAATAATAATAATGACAATATTTCTGTCTTTTTTTTCTGTACATCTACAATCTGCTGACTCACTGGTATTGTCAGCTTTAATCTCAAGATTGCATTATGAGGAAATTAGGGAAAGAGTTTGAATGGATCAGATTCCAAGCCTGCATTGCATAAAAGACTGCCTGGACTTGCATCCGAATTATCAGAGCTTGTCATGCAGCAGCCAGACAGTCCTTTCAGCATTGGTTAAGGCCAAATTGAAGTTGTTCTTTTGAATTTAGTTGATCCAGCGCTCTACAGATGGGAAGAACTGGGGACAAAGACACAATATTTTGAGTCCAAGTAACAATTTAATTATTAAAACATTTATACAAAACCAACACGTCAGTATACTGGTTCTTCAGGCAGGGTACAGCAACCCAGTCTAGTATATGTGGTTACAAGGTAAAAAAGTGAAGAATGAAAATACAACAACAACAACAATAATAATAATAATAATAATAATAATAATAATAATAATAATAATAATAATAATAATAATAATAACTCTAAACTGTAATTTGGAAAGAGTATATTCATTTGGGTTAAGAGTCCTGAAAACGGATCCCTTATGACTTTGCAGAGCCACGACCCATGATTGCCTTCTTTGTGTTTCTCTCTGGTTTCAGCAGAATAATGTAACATTTGGGTCCAAACAGTGCCACCAACAGGCCAAAACTTGAGGCCAAAATGGCAAATACCTCCACTGCATCTGCATATTTGCCTGGAGAGTTGACATATGCAGGGACGAAGGCCACCCACACAGCACAGAAGATCAGCATGCTGAAAGTGATGAGTTTGGCTTCATTGAAGTTGTCTGGAAGATTCCTAGCTAGAAATGCTAGCAGAAAGCTAAGAATAGCTAGTACACCAATGTAACCCAGTAATACTGCAAAGCCAATTGTAGACCCAACTACACACTCAAAAACTATTTTGTCATTGTGATATTGGGTGTTTTTATGTGGAGCTGGAGAGGACGAGACAAGCCAGGCAGTGCAGATAGCAGCTTGGATTGAAGTAAGAACCAGAACTGTTCCTCTCTGCTGTACAGCACCAAACCATTTCAGATTGGCTCCACCTCCTGGCTTGGAGGCTGTGAACACAGCCAGAACAACCATGGTTTTTACCAGGATACATGAAACGCAAAGCACAAAGCTGATCCCAAATGCTGCATGCCTCAGTTGACATGTCCATAGCCTTGGTTGTCCGATGAATAACAGTGAACACAGGAAGCATAGTTTAAGTGACACTAAAAGCAGGAAGCTCAATTCTGAATTGTTGGCACGCACCATAGGTGTGCTGCGATGATGGGTGAAGATCCCCAGGACCACAGCACATATAAGTGTGCCTAGCAATGAAGCAGTTGTCAAGCAGATACCCAGAGGCTCATGGTAGGAGAGGAACTCTGTTTTCTTAGCAACACAGTGATCACGTTGGGGGCTGGACCAGAAGTCCTCTGGACAATTGCTGCACTCCAAAGAGTCTAGTATAAAGGGGAAGATTAGCTTGCTTTCTTTTCTTTTTCTTTATTTTTTAAATTTGCATTTCTAGCCAAACCAGCTGCTTCTGTCATAAAATTTTGATGATACCAACCTGTTTCATTGCTGAACTTTCCTTCGGAACAAAGGACACAGTCAAAACAGCACACAGGTTGCCCAGTTTTTCTAGCCATTCGAGTACCTGGGGGACAGCGTACACTGCACACTGACAGCACTGGCTGCAGGGTTAGTTATGCCACATTCATTGTACACCACATTATTGTATTATAGTGCATCATACAGAACTAAATCTTAAACAGCAATGAATAGAAGTTACCTGTTTAGAGTCAGAGTTCCAAAAGATTTTATCTTCATCCAGTGTGAGTTCTTCACCATTTAAAGCTGTGTTCTTAACAACACCCACATTCTGTACCTTCATACTTCCATCAGGGAGCCACAGCCAGTTCATGATATCATATATAGGCAAGGCATCACCATTTTCATCAAATGACACTTCATCTCCATATGGAGTGGTGAAGTTGACCTTTTCCAAATAATGCATCAACTAGGAAACAATTAAATCAAGAGATAAATATGGAAGGGAATGTAAAAATATGAAAAGTAAAATCTAGGCAAATACTTTAATGACTGGAAATGGAGGGGAGAAAGGGTTTTTAAAAAATCTTTCGATCGCCACATAATCTAGTTAAATGTTCACATCACAAAAGCAATTTTTCATTCGTATTTCTCAAATTACTTTGCTTATCTCAGAGAAGTAAATATTTATATTCTAATGTGAATGTGAATGTTGCCTCCAAAATCTGTCTGTAACACAAGTCTTATTCATGTGAAAAAGGCAGTTTTCACAGAAACACCCTCACTGCTTTCATAATAATTAAGAGGGTAAGTAGCAGCAAGATGCTGCTTGATTGACTGATCATTAGTGTATGCCTGTGTAACAAATTCTATAAGAGCACAAATTTCAGAAGTTTGCTGTTCAGAATATTCATGTGTGTTAACACAATGCCTATCCCATTGTGAGAGGCAAGATCTACAGGCCTCAATCTGAATGTTAAACATTAAAGTTGACAGTACAAAAGAAAAAAGGCTTAATAAGAAAAAGTCGTGATGTTTGGACATAATAAAATATGCCACGTTTGTCAAAAGCACTGTGATGGAGAGGTTATGATTTGTTGTAAAGAACAGTAGGTCACACTTCCTCCACAATGATGTGAGAGATTGATAAAGTTAGACATTAAATGATTACTTGAACTTAATGCTACCAAAGATGGTTCTTTTAAACTATTGAATTAAAGGGTGCACTTAGTTTTTCACAGGACTGCCTAGAATCCCATGAAAACTTTATTTTTCACATGATTGTAGTAGTTGATGGCTAAATCAATAAAAAATAAATGTTGGGTATAAACAAATACTATACCTGCCACAGCTCCATTGTTTGCAAAGTAGCACAGCCGTGCCCGCTGAAAGGCCCTCTCCCTGGTGCACAGTGTAGCATATCATCAAGGGCATATGCAAGAGCATACACAGCCTTGTAAATATTATACTCAGGCCGAAGGTTAGAAACATCCAAAAACTCAGTCTCCACATTCTCTAGTTCTTCTTGTCCAGTGCAGATTGCTCCCCCACCTTCTAACCAACCTGATGGAGGTGGAGCAAATCTACACTGAAAGGTGTATTCCCAAAACTGTCTTACCTGAAATTATTATTTCAGTCTTAAATGGGAAAAAAATGTTTTGTGTTCTGAGTACAGACATATTTTAAATTTACAACCTTACCATGCTATTTCCAGTGTTATTGCTTTCATAAAGGTCAGGATGTGTTTTCAGCAGAAAATCCCTGAGCCCTGGTATTTCTCCTTGACGAATGGCGATGCCCAGTGTGCCACCCAGATATGGCATGTGGCGGGCTGTTTGGAGCACAGCTGCTGTTGTCCAGGCTTCACTGGCCATCCATTGTAGGCCTGTTACATTCTGCTTCATCACCTATTTATTGCATCTTATATTAAATCTATTCACTTAATTTAAATATTATTAAATATTATTATAGATAGATAGATAGATAGATAGATAGATAGATAGATAGACAGACAGACAGACAGACAGACAGACAGACAGACAGACAGACAGACAGACAGACAGACAGACAGACAGACAGATAGATAGATAGATAGATAGATAGATAGATAGATAGATACCTCCTCCATTAGTTGAATCATATGGATCTGATGTGCAAAGACGATTACCACTCGTGCTGTGGATTTCTTCATCACCTCAACAATCCTCCTTAGTTCAGCTGAGTTTTCACCCCAGGGCAAAATCTCTGAGTAGGCTAGACAACTTCCACCCGACTGAGCAAACTCTTGACGAAAAGATCTTGCTACATGGAGTCCATAATCATCATCACTTACCAGCAGGCCAGCCCACGTCCACCCAAAGTGTTTTAGAATCCGAATCATTGCATGCACCTACATGCATAAGAGTGAAGTCATTAGTTTAGAGCAGGGGTGGCCAACTCCAGGCCTCCAGGTCCGGTGTCCTGCAGGTTTTAGATGTGTCCCTCATCCAACACACCTGAATCAAATGGCTGAATTACCTCCTCAGTATGCAGTCAAGTTCTCCAGAGTCCTGCTAATGACTTCTATATTTGACTCAGGTGTGTTGAAGCAGAGACACATCTAAAACCTGCAGGACACTGGCTCTCAAGGCCTGGAGCTGGCCACCCCTGGTTTAGAGGCTATGTTTTGGTGCAAGCTATACATACATATATATACTCACAATGCAATCAATGTTATTTCTTCTCAATTTGTATAGTATGTGGTCCACAAAAAACAAGCTGTTTTCTACCTCAGGGTAGCTTACATCAATGCACTTGCTGTGAAATATTTTTAAGATTTCTTATTTGTAGAATAAGGTTTTACCTGGAAAGCATCACTTGGAATAGTTCTAAAGAAGGATGGAAACCTGTGATGGTCACTCAGGCAAGAACATGTTGCAAAATAGCTCACCTATCAAAAAACACACTTAAGATCAAAACAGTTGTTTATGGTTTTTACATATTTCCTATTCTGCATTTCTGCTCATTTCTCACCCTAGAGAAAAAATTAACACAAAACATTAATACAGCATGCCAAAAGCATAGTTAAAACTTAGAATAGGAAACTTACAATGGGCATTTTAAATAAACCTATTACATCAGAGGTTGCAATAGAAAATGTTGAGAAGGAATCGCCCACAATCCCCACAACTGGAGGAGTACCAAAACAGTTCTCGTGAAGCAGAGATTGTTCCTCCTGACCACTGACTAATGACAGTGCAGCACTGAATCCAATAACAAGTGTGGCACAGTTGTCATACAGACTGTATCCCAGAGTCACATTAGGTAGCAGATTGGAGTTTTTGTTGATTTCATCAATGGCAAAGGCCATAGTCATGGCATGCCTGAACCCTGGAGGGTCAAATCTGGCAAAAAAAAAAAAAAAGAAAAAGAAAAAAGAAAAGAAAAAGTTCAAAAGTTCAAAAAAATAACAAACTGTGTGAAGAAAATCTGCATCAATTTATGCTTTCTACTGCATGAATATACTACTTACCCTTGGCAGCTCAAAATATTTGGTTCTGAGGTAAACGCTAGCTCAGGGAAAACAGAGGTGTAGTGAACTTCAAACAGCCCTCCCAGAATCACATCTCCAGGTTTGTGCATCCCATTCAGATAAAACTGTCTTCTTAACTTGCAAGTTGAGAAAAGAGACTCTGAGAGGAAAAAGTAGGAGGAGAAGAAAATCACAATCATGTAGAAATACAAGTACATCAATGTGTCAAGAAATGCCTTCATAATGGCACCTCCTCCTTACACCACCAGTTCTTATCTTCATGAATGCATACTTCATGTTATATCTGTTTTGATTTATTTTTCATCATAGTATAGCACCACCCACATCCACATAGTAGGACAGGGCATCCTCTCTCTAGATACAGTTTAATACTTTAGATACAGAATGCCATATAACATAATTTATGTATTTTCAATTATATTTACACTTTTTTCTCTATCTATCTATCTATCTATCTATCTATCTATCTATCTATCTATCTATCTATCTATCTATCTATCTATCTATCTATCTATCTATCTATCTATCTATCTATCTATCTATCTATCTATCTATCTATCTATCTATCTATCTATCTATCTATCTAAGTTAAAAGCATTAGGTATTTCCCCAAACATAAAAACAGGAAGTCACAGTGTTTTACGTATTTTGCCAGAATGACAGTGGCCTTAGAACTGTGTTCCTGATTTTCTGTTTTCCTAGTGGTTGAATCATACATATATTTTCAAAGACACTAAGTCTCTAACATATCATAATAGAATTTTTCAGAGAACAACTCACTGCTGATCTGTATCAAAGTGAATGCTCTTCAAACACTGAGTTCAAATGCATACTGTTTTTGCATTACAACATAGGAAGTAACACTTACAAATACATGTAATTGAAAAACAGGCCTCCTATTTGTATTAACATACAACAGTAACACAATAGTACTCTTATGTAGCTTTCTGTACTCCGTTTACACAGAAACGCAGGCCGGAGTGTTTATGAAATGCTCCACTCTGGACCCCATTTCCAAAACGCATCGTTTTCACTCCATTCTCGTGTAAACAGGAGACCAAAACGCATCAAAACGACACAGTTCTCGTGTAAATGGAAGGCCAAAACACATCAAAATGACACCGTTTTTGTCTCAGAATCTGGCAGCAAATTAGGAGGAGTTGTAAATTACCAGACACTGTCATTTACGCTCCGATTTGTTATAACCACGCTTTCCCTCCATCTTTTACGGACAGGACGTTTGAAAACTGGAAGTCCAGAGGCATTAATTCTTTGAAAGATTTATATGTCAATCAACAATTTGCCTCCTTTACACAATTAAATGAAAAGTTTTCCCTCCCACCTACACAATTCTTCAGATACTTACAAATTCGAAACTATGTCCGTCAAAATATAAAAAATTTTGAACATCTTCCAGAGGACAATAGATGTGTCACGCTTTTGATGAGTTCCCCAGATTCAAAAAACTGATTACTAATTTTGTTAAGTTATTTTCTGATTCTAACTCTGGTACTCAGTCTATTAAGATAGCTTGGGAAAGAGACCTGGATGCACAGATTGATGAAACAGTATGGGAGGAGAGCCTCCGCAGAATGAGTTCTTGTTCTGTTAATGTGAGACATCAGTTAATTCAATTTAAAGTAATACATAGACTTCATTATTCCAAAACTAAACTACACAAAATCTATCCGACAATTTCTCCTTTATCGATGCAAGTCAGCTGAAGGCTCTCTGGCTCACCTTTTCTGGACATGCCCAAAGCTGTACAGTTTCTGGAGTGACATATTTAAGTGGTTTTCCAAAATGTATAATTCTGAGTTTAAGCCTGATTCCAATATTGCTCTGTTTGGATACTCTCTTTCCATTGCTAAATGTAGTTCTTCAATACAAATCACTTTTAAGTATGGAATGATAATCGCCAAGAGACTGATTTTAAGGTTGTGGAAAACAGAAGCTGTGCCTATATTTAAGGAATGGCTCTCAGAACTGACTGGGGTATTACATATGGAGAAACTTAGATATGACATAATGAACAAACCCAAATCTTTTCTAAATATCTGGCAGCCATTCCTGGACCTACTTTCCCAACAAGACTGTTTGAACACATTTCGCCACTTTTCTCAGTTTTGTAAATCTACATAGATACATTGGTTATATTGATGCACCAGTGCTCTTAATAACTGTATATGCCCAGCTCCACTTTTTTTTTGTTTGTTTGTTTTCTTTTTGTTTTATTTGATGTTCATGTTAATTTGTTATTATTTTGGTTATGTTGTTATATGTGTATAAAATTGAAAAACTTAAATAATTTGAAAAAAAATGACGCCGTTTTCATTTTGAAAACAGTATAAACAAAAAGTAAGGAAATTTGTATTTGGTTGACTTTTTTTCTTTGTTGTAACAATGATTCTTGGAAATAAATCTTATACTGTGGGAAAGCCTATTTCCCCTTAAATGGTGCCACATTAGTAAGGAAAATGGGGTTGTAGGTTGAGCAGCAGAGTTGACTATGTAGGTTGCGGCCATGAAAAACTTGCCAAATCTTCTCTACCAGTGCCAAACAGCTTATTATGCCATTGACTCCTGCTTGTGTTGTTTATTGGATTGGATAATGGAAGTCTGAAGAAACAAGCCATATCGGTAATTTGTCAATTTATTCATTTAACAACAAACAGGGGCCTCAGTAGCACGTGGAAAAAACATACACAGCCACACCAGCATGGCACCTTGGTCACACACTGCTGTGGGATGGCATCCCCCTCTTCAACCAACATTTGTTGCAAGTCAGCCAATGTGGTGGTGTTGGTCAGTCTGGCACGAACAGACATGTTCAGTGGGGTTGAGATCAGGACTGCAGGCAGGCCCATCCATCCTCTACACTCAAATTCTGGAAGTAGTCTCTGATAAACCCCATTCTGTTGCAGCAAGCATCGTCATCTCGTAGTATTTTGCTGGGAGGTTTACTTGGAAAGAAACACTTGACACCATCCTGAGAAAACATGGAAACTACTGCAGATTACTCTGGCAGAACGATTTAGAACAATGAGTCACCTGAAAGATTACTCAATTTGTGAAATCTCTGAATAGTATCTAATGCTGCTTGTGCCTATCAAAAACACACAAGAAATGGGCAATATCAGTAAATGAAGTTTCTACTTTTACAAAATGTTAATTAATATTGAATTGGGGCCCATATTACAGTGCATGATACATTTAATATCTTTGATATTATGCTTATGTACTTATTTATTATTTACTAATGTACTTACTTTTAGTAATATTAACACTATGGAAATGAAAGGATACAAAGATTTGTCTCTGTATGTTAAGCTTACTCTGTGCAAATCAGTGCAATTCTATCTGAGCAAGTACTGGTTGACACTAAAGAGAAAACAAATCTGTTTTACCCAAAAGAGAGAAACAGCAAACAATATAACAGAAACAGTCATCATTATGTTTTTCATTTTTGCTGTATATATTAGTAGATATTTTTTCAATTTGTTAGGATTTTTATGACATGCTATTGTGATGAGGCTATATTTCAAATGACATTAGTCAGGATTTTAAAGTGTTCATCATTTGTTTGATCATGATGTCCACTAGGTGGTAGTCACAGAGTGAGACTTTATGGTTGTAACTGCCTTTTTTTTTTTTTGTATTAGTAGATTGTTAGTATTCTTGCATGAAACCCTTTGTGTGGAAATATTTAACGATTTAGATTCAAACATAAATACTTGGCCCTATCAAACCCTAAACTGGGAAAGATGCATTAAACATCCAGACATAATGAAAGATAAGTCAAAAAAACAAAATAAAAAAAGAGTAAAAGAATAAAAAGAAAACATACACAATACCAGAAGGTTTATGACATTTCTAGAGGGCTTGTTATTCTAGCTGAATTAATTCAGTTAAGCTTATATATTCTCTGTCAGGCAAAGTGAACAAACACTGCTGGTCAGAGTAATGAACGTGACCTTTCAGAGACTTAATCAAAGACCACTGGGCAAGGTCACATCCTGCTGAAGGCATAGAACAAATACCTTTGTCTAAAACCCTATATAAACCACTGGAAACACACTTACACACACACATACAGAAACCTAAGATCAGGCAGGGATGGCGATCTCAGCTCTTTTTATTGGTCTGTTATCTGCTCTGTGCTTGTTTCAGCTGAACTCATTTGTCACCTTGACTGTGTCTCTAGATATTTTGAGTCAAAGAACTAGGCTTACAGGGGCTTGGGCTTTTACTGAGGCTTCATTTGTGAAATGTAAACTGCAGGGTAGCACTCATCTCCCTGCATTCTCAATGGATGGAGACTTCATTATTGGGGGTGCTTTCTCCCTTCACTCCTACACACACACAGTGACCCATGACTACACCATCATGCCTGATCTAGTAAGATGCAAAGGGAGGTCAGTAAGAGAAATTATGTAACTTTTTTGAAAACAAGGAGAGAAAAAAAATTATATATATGTATTCTGTAATTTTCTGATCTCTTATTGTAATTGTTTGTCTTGAATGTAACTGGTCGAGCAACCTTTTTATGTACAAGTACCAGTATAAAGGATTTGGACACACTCACCCATTGGATAAGTGTGTCCAAACTTTTCACTGGTACTGTTGACCTTGATCCAAATGTGAAATTTTTTTTATGGTGTCTTTTCTGCTGAAATTTAACCACACCTAAATTTATGTAGCCTAAATTCAAATAGTGAGATGACTGTCTGCCCCCTGCAGCATTAATGCCGATGAGCTGCACTTGTCACGTGCAATGGTCTTTGCCATAGAAGAGATTAACAACAGCACAGAGCTGCTTCCAGGAATCAGGCTTGGGTATCAAATCTATGACTCATGTGCATCAGTGTCCATGACAGTGCATTTGGCATTTCAGTTTTTAAATGGCTTGGACCCTGTCATTGACACTGGCAAAGATTGCTCCCAGTCTGGTATGGTGATGGCTGTTGTTGGTGAATCTGGGTCGACGCAATCCATCAGCATGTCACGAGTCATCAGTCCCTTTAACATTCCTCAAGTAAATATTCTGATTTTCTATCAGACTGAATGTTTGAAAAATGCATGTGCTTATGCAGATCTTATAGGATTACACTGTCTTCTTTTGCATTAGGTGAGCCCCTATGCCACATGTGCATGCTTGTCTGACAAGCAGCAGTACCCGAATTTTTTCAGAACAATCCCCAGTGACCAGTTCCAAGCTGAAGCTCTAGCCAAACTGGTAAAACACTTTGGCTGGACTTGGATAGGTGCTGTCCGGTCAGATACAGATTATGGAAATAATGGCATGGCATCTTTTCTAGAAGCAGCACAGAAAGAGGGGATCTGTGTGGAATACTCTGTATCTTTCTATCGGACCCACCCACACAGCAGGATCCAGAAAGTAGCAGATGTTATCCGCAGGTTTTTACATCACAGATGTTGATTGTGGAGAGATTTATTTACTTTTCTTTTTTAGTATGTTTTATTATGATTTTTGCTTTCATTTCATATAAATACAAGTTGGTGGCATCGATACTGAACATAGTTGTGAAAAATGCTTCTAATGCTCTGTCTTGCTTCTTAAGGTCTACAGCTGTGGTTGTTGTGGCATTTGCACCATCCGGGGATATGAGAATCCTGCTGGAGGAGCTTTCACGTGAGCCTTTCCCACCTCGCCAGTGGATAGGCAGTGAATCATGGGTGACCAACCCAGAATTAAGGAAACACAGTTTTCTTGCAGGGGCCATTGGATTTGGGATTCAGAAATCTGTGATCCCAGGTTTCAGAGACTTCTTGCTGAGTCTCTCTCCCTCTCAAGTGGCTGCCTCCACAATGCTTACTGAGTTCTGGGAGAACGCATTCAACTGCACACTAAAAAAAGGTGAGAAACATTTCTGGGTTTTTAGATTATCCTGCAAACCTTCTGGTGTTAAAAATTCCAGAGCTGCTTTATAACCCGAAGCATTTCTTCTTAAACCTAATGACAATGACTAAATTGAGGTGAGGAAAGGTCTATTTCTGCAAATCTTCTCACTTTATAAGATTAACTGTTAGGTCAAGGTTAGGCACTTGGTTGATGTAATGCCTTTGGTCCCTTTTTTCAAGATGTGACTCTTTGTTCAGTGAGCATATGGTGGTAAATGTGATAATTATATGTATATATTATTTAAATAGTCTGGCGTCCACTTGTTTTGCATTTTTAGATGGCGCGCCACAAAAGAATGTGTGTGATGGAACTGAAGACATACAGACTCTCCAAAGCTCGTACACGGACACATCTCAGCTCAGAATAACTAACATGGTGTACAAGGCTGTGTATGCAATTGCACATGCCATCCATAATGCACTGTGTACGGGGGGAAATACCACAGCTAAGTGTGACAAACTAACCAAGTTAGAGTCCAAACAGGTCAGTAGAAATGAGTTTGTCAATAACATTATTTTTCATCACCTCTAATGTACCTTACGGGAAACAGTACTTTTAGTAATTACAGTGTTTTCCTCTCTCCTCTCTTTCTGTCTTAATTCATCTTTACAGGTTTTAAGTCAGCTGAAGAAAGTCAGTTTTTCCCAAAATGGTTATGATGTGTCATTTGATGCTAACGGGGATCCTGTGGCTGTTTATGAGCTGGTTAACTGGCAGAAAAGTGAAAGTGGCATCACTGAGATAGTAACTGTAGGTCTGTATGATGCATCACTGCCAGTGGGCCAGGAGTTCAGAATTAACAGAAACATAACCTGGCTGGAGCATAGCACCAAAGTAATGACTCAAATGACAAGAATGTCTCAAATTAATTTAATTGTTTCAGGTTTACAGGAAATATTTACATCTATTACGCTCCCTTTATGTGTGTGACAGGTGCCGGTGTCAGTGTGCAGTAACAGCTGTCCTCCAGGAACGCATAAAGTGCTGCAGAAAGGAAAACCCATCTGCTGCTATGACTGTATACAGTGTCCTGAGGGAGAGATTAGTAATACTACAGGTAAAATTAAATGTTTGTCCATGCATGTAAAATGGCTTTACTCTGCAAATCTGCAACATTGAAAATATTAGAAGAAGCCCTCTCTCTATTTTATTTATTTATATATTCTTTTTCCATTCAGATTCGGCTGATTGTTTACCCTGCCACATGGAATTCTGGCCTAATGCCAAGCGAGACATGTGTATCCCTAAGTCTGTAGAGTTTCTTTCTTTTCAAGACATCCTGGGAATAACCTTGGCTACAGCCTCTGTTCTTGGTGCCTGTCTGGCCATCATAACTGCAGCTATATTCTTTCATCACAGGACAACTCCGATTGTCAGAGCCAACAACTCTGAGCTGAGCTTCCTGCTGCTCATCTCTCTGACTCTGTGTTTCTTATGTTCTTTAACTTTCATTGGAGCACCATCTGAGTGGTCCTGCATGCTGCGTCACACTGCATTTGGCATCACGTTTGTACCCTGTATCTCCTGTGTACTTGGAAAAACTATAGTGGTTTTAATGGCTTTTAAAGCTAGACTTCCAGGTAGTAATGTGATGAAATGGTTTGGTCCTCCACAACAAAGAATGACTGTTGTGTCTTTCACCTTTATTCAAGTTTTAATATGTACGATTTGGTTGCTACTTAGCCCTCCCTTCCCAATAAAAAATCTAAGCACTTACAAGGAGAAAATCATACTGGAGTGTGCTTTAGGTTCTACCATTTGCTTCTGGGCTGTGCTCGGGTACATAGGTTTACTTGCTGCCTTTTGCTTTGTTTTAGCTGTCTTAGCCCGAAAATTACCTGATAATTTTAATGAAGCCAAGCTTATCACCTTCAGCATGCTGATATTCTGTGCAGTGTGGATCACCTTTATCCCAGCATATGTCAGCTCTCCTGGGAAATTCACTGTGGTTGTGGAGATATTTGCTATTCTAGCCTCCAGTTTTGGATTAATGCTGTGCATATTTGCTCCAAAATGTTTTATCATATTATTTAAGCCCGAGAAGAACTCCAAGAAATATGTAATGAACAAAAATTAATCATACTAAATATATCAGTAGTTTGGAAATGGTTAATGTTGAAGTTGTAAGTGGGACTCAATTGATTTGCGTTTAATTATTAGTTATTATTAAACTCTGGCCCTTTCCTCGACAGTGTGTCTTTTGTTTTGTCTCCCTCCCCTCATCTCTGATCGGTTGCAGCAGATGGCTGCCCCTCCCCGAGCCTGGTTCTACTGGAGTTTTCTCCCCGTTAAAAGGGAGATTTCCTCCCCACAGTTTAGCATTATATACATAAAATTGAATTGAACTGAATTGAATTGAATTGAATTGAACTGAATTCTTGATAAATGGAGCGATCACCACAGTCCCTAACTTCCACATAATGTTACAGAGGCATGTCAACCAAGACCGCCACACAACATTCAGAACTTTGAGAAACTCAGGGCAAATCTCATTTGCCTCAGGGTACTAGCATCCACTGAGTTATTTAACTACCTCAGTGACCTTTGCCCCAGTGATGTTAAAGTTCTTCACAAATAAAAGTTAAAGTTTTATTTGTCAAGAAATTCATGAAGTCATTACTAGTTAAAGTTAAAGGAATCCTCGGCTCAACGAAGCTCTATGTCAGCCTGGCTTAAGTGTTGAAAAGAAACCTGGGGTTGTTCTTATTTTCTTCAATTCATGATGAATAGTAAGATGTTCTAGCTTTACACAGGGTTTTTTTTTTTTATATATAAAGCAACAAACTCTTTTTCCAGGCTAAATGAGCATCTACTAAATTAGTGAGATGCCATTCCCTCTCCAGCTTATGGGTTATCTGCTTTAAGTTGCACATTTATGAATTATACCACGGAGCAGAACCCTATATAAACCACTGGAAACACACTTACACACACACACATACAGAAACGGAACATCAGGCATGGATGGCAAGCTCAGCTATTTTTATTGGTCTGTTATCTGCTCTGTGCTTGTTTCAGCTGAACTCATTTCTCATGACTGTCTGAGTCAAAGAACTAGGCTTACAGGGGCTTTGGCTGGTACTGAGACTTTATCTGTAAAATGCTAATTAGCAAGCTAATGCTAACCGCTAAAAGCTGCTCCCACTTGTTAATTGAGTAAAGGGGCCTACATATGTAACCAGAAAGCACACCTAAAGTCTAATCACAATCTTTGTGAACCTGTAGTTACTTTTCTCAAGGTGCATGTCATTTTTCTTTCTTTCAGCTCCACTGGTGCTGAAAACTAATGTTTGACTATGGATTTCTGAATACAAGTGGGGCTGCAACTATCGATTATTTTAGTAACTGAGTATTCTATCAATTATTCCATCAATTAATCAAGCAATCATATAAGAAATAATTTTTCGTATTAACAATTCATCTGCACATTTTAATTTCCGTACTGCAGTTATTCACTATGTTATGTGTCAGAATCAAGGCTCGTGGGCCACATCCGTCCTGTGATCTAATTTTATTTGGTCAGCGAGATGATTTCATATAGGTATTATTAACAGCCCGCGGGTAAATGGCGCTCCCACTACTTATACTACAAATCCCACTATGCATTGCAACAGCTGTGGATTGTGGAGTCTAGGTTCATGCCACAGCAACCTTTTTGTTGTGTTACTCAAATCTTTCTGAACAGATTTCTGGTGGGGAGGGTGTATTTGAATTTCTATTGCTACTCCTTAATTAACAAAATGTACTTTTCTGCTAAAGTATCATACACATGAAAATTTTTAATAACGACAGATCCAAGATTATTGGGGCAGGTATAGGAACAACTGATTTGAGCGATCATGCTCCAATATATTATATATTGGAAAAAGGCGGACAAAAAAGAAATACCCCATGGAAACTCAATGTTAACCTTCTTAATGGTAAACAAATTAAAAAGAAAATATAAGAAGTAATCTCACGATATATTAACGAAAATGACAATGGTGAGACCACTCCACCTATCCATTGGGATGCAGCTAAGGCAGTTCTTCGGGGTAAAATTATAGCAATAGCATCTGTCAAAAAAAGACAAAGACTTAAAAAATTACAAGAACTACAAGATCACCTAAATCAACTTGAAAATAGGCACGCCCAGAATAATGATCCACAATCATTACAAGAAATTAGAAAGACAAGAAGTGAAATTAATGATCTCACTACCCAGGAAACAATGAAAAAAATGCTGTTTACGAAACAAAGATATTATGAGAGTGGTGCAAATTTCTCAAAACTGCTGGCTTAGAAACTTAAAAAACAACAAGCAAATAGAACAATTTTTAAAATCCGAGATAACCACTCTGCAACGATAAAGACCAAACAAGAGGAAATACAACTAATCTTTGAATCATTCTATAAAAAATTATTTTCCAAAACCACCAAGGCCAAAGAGGAAGAAATAGACTCATTCTTAGACACACTTAACCTTCCCCTAATGACCAAAGAACAGAATGGTTCACTAGGTGCCGATATAACCTCTGTCGAAATACACAATGCAATTAAGAAACATAGGAACAATAAATCACCGGGGAATGACGTTTTTTTTGCCGAGTGGTATAAAACCTTTAAGGATGAGCTCACCCCAATGCTCTTAAAAACCTTTAATTGGACACTTAAAAAGGTGCAGACCCCCCCCCAAGTTGGAAGGAAGCCATTACCGTATTTTTCGGACTATAAGTCGCTCGGAGTATAGGTCGCACCAGCCAAAAAATGCATAATAAAGAAGAAAAAAACATATATAAGTCGCACTGGACTATAAGTCGCACTTTTTTGGGGGTGGGGGGGGTTATTTGATAGAATCCGAGACCCAGAGCAGAAATTCCATCTTGAAAGGCAATTTAAAATAATAATGGATTAAAGGGCGAACACGGTTACACCTACGTTATGCTAACGTAACACATTCAGCTACATGACGCACAACGAACAGAGTACGTGTTTGGTATGTTAACGTAACATTAACAGTTATTCAGATAACCATAGCATAAAGAGCATACTAACAAGTTAACCAAACCATCAATCCATTGAATTCTTCATCCTCGGTGTCACTTCTAAACAACTCAATACACTCCGTAGGTAGATGAAGCGCCGCTTCCTCTTCTGTCGCTTTCGTCAGACTTGTCGTCAGCTGCAGTTCCAATTATTCCAGCCTTTCTGAATCCCAACAGGATGGTTTGGTTGTCACTGAAGCCCATGTTTTCTTGATCCATCCAATGACTTCCAGGAAAGTTGGGTGGCGCATTCTCCCAGTTGCCGTTAAGCTGTGCTCTCCACTCATCATCCACTGCGCCCACAGGTTACGCAAGACTGCCTTAAAGCTCCGGTTCACGGAGATGTCAAGTGGCTGGAGTATTTTGGTTCATGTGTTATAAATTTCACATATAAGTCGCTCCGGAGTATAGATCGCACCCCCAGCCAAACTATGAAAAAAAAGTGCGACTTATACTCCGGAAAATACGGTATATCCCTGATACCCAAAGAACAAAAAGACAGATTAGACTGTGGCTCATACAGGCCCATTTCGATCCTTAATGTAGACTATCGTATTTACACATCAATAATGCCCAAAAGACTGGAGAAGATTATGCCAAATCTTATAAATAATGATCAAACTGGATTTATCAACAAAAGGCAAACTCAAGACAATATTAAACGAACATTACACATAATGAGTCACATAACAGACCATAAGAAGAAAGCAACGATAATCAGCTTAGACACTGAAAAAGCATTCGATTCAGTGAATTGGTTCTATCTATTCAAAGTGTTAAAGAAATTTCAAATAGGTGATCTTATCATAAACAATATTAAGGAGCTGTACAACAACCCAACCTCTAGGATAAAGATAAACGGTTATTTAACAAATCCAATAACACTTGAAAGAGGAGTAAGACAAGGATGTGCCCTATCCCCCCCTACTCTTTGCCATGTATCTAGAACCATTAGCTCAGCATATTGTACAAATAAAAATGATCAGAGGTATCACAATTAATAAAATGGAACGTAGAATTGCAGGCTACGCAGATGATATAATCTTATTTTTGTCTGAACCAGAAAGTTCAATACCCGAATTGATGCACAGCATAGAGACAATTGGGCCAATGACTGGCTATAAATTAAATATTGAAAAAACAAAAACCCTTTCATATTGGAACCCATCTGAAGACTTTAAAAGGAAATATCCTCTAAATTGGAAAACGGAGTCCTTCACATATCTGGGTGTAATTTTATGTAAAGATGTGACCAAAATTATGGAAACGAATTATTATTACCTCTATTCAAATATAAAAAAAGATCTTGAAAGCTGGAACCTCATTCCCTACCTAGGCATAACAGTGAGAATAGAAGTAATAAGGATGAATGTCTTATCCAGACTCCTATATCTTTTCCAAACGTTGCCAGTGACTATTCCAAACCACTATTTTACAGACTGGGATAAAACAATATCCAGATTTATATGGAAAGGGAAAAGACCACGTACTACAAAACATTACAACTTTCAAAGGAGAGGGGTGGATGGGGACTCCCCAATCTCAAAAATTACTTTATTGCAGCTCAAATTCGGACACTACTTTACTGGTGTGATCCAGAGTACATGGCAAAATGGAAGGAGATTGAATGTGACATGGTCACAGAAATCCCCCTACAGGCAATAATGGCTGATTCTAAACAGCTTGACCACATAGACAAAGTGGAGAACAAACGGGTTAGATCGACACTGACAACCTGGAAAGAATTCATTAAAACAAACAGACTCACCAAAGAAGTCAAAATACTGCTCTGGCCTTTATATGACAAAAAATTTCTACCAAACAAAATCTTATAGTTCAGAACTTTCAGGAAGATTAATTTCAAAAATATAAAAGATGATAACAAATTTCGATACCCATTCAACACATTACATTAAAAATAAGTGGGAAAAAGAAGCAGGTCTCATTATAACTGAAGATGAATGGGAACAGATATGTAGAACACAATGATGTACGAAAGCTAGTATATGGAAAGAATTCTGTTGGAAATGTACAACAAGTTACTTTATCACACCATGTCAAAGTTCTCATTACTCACAGGGAACAAGCAAATATTGGAGAAAATGTGGAAGTCAGATAGCACACCATTTCCATATTTTTTGGGACTGCCATCCTCTGCAAAAATACTGGAATGATGTAAACGAAGCGGCGAACCAAATTTTCTGCACCTATATTCCCCTAAATTTTCAAACTATGTTTCTGGGCTGGAGATCCCAGAAAATGCAGTTAATAGATGGATATCTCTGGGATATATTAATAGCAGCAGGAAAAAATGCGCAGTCATAAAAAAATGGATGGTGCATGGGCCCAGATAGTGGCAGATATTTACAAAATGGAAAAGATAACCTTCACTGTTAATCTAAAGATGGACCAATTCTCCAAACATTGGCATAATTGGGAGAGATACACTAAACAATATATGCCGGGATTAATTTAGAATATAAGGGTGATATAGACAGGAATGAAACAGTTCAGTTGGGATGTCATCTGTTTTCACTTGATCTGATTTTATCTAGAAAAAAAAAGAAAAAAATAAGAAAAGAAAGAAAAAAAAAAGAAAATCAGAACCCAATATTTCCCAGTGAAACACAACATGAATAAATTATTCAGGTGGTGCCAGATAGGTGTATATGACTATGATATCACATAGCGCACTCAGCTGACATTAAACTTAAAATTTGCATTTTTAAGCTTGGTTTTGTAGAAATATAGAAATATTAATAGCAGCTGTATTCAACAACTCTCTAACAATCTGAGTTTACTATGAAATGTGACTTTATATTTATGTGCTTAACTGTGAATTAAATATTTATTTATTAATTGATTACACACATAAATAAAAAATAATTCAACAATTGGCATGTAAATTACAAAATGCTTAAAAAAAATGTAAATATTTCATTAAATTAACATCTGAAAATGAATATCTTTGTTATGTTCACTGAATGTGTACAATTTTGACTTGCTGTTGGAATATTAACCATTTCCAAAGCTCTGATATGCTATGATTGATTTTTGTTCATTAAATATTTCTTGGTGTTCTTCTCGGGCTTAAACAATATGATAAAACACTTTGGAGCAAATATACACATCATTAGTCCAAAGCTGGAAGCCAGAATGGCAAATATCTCCACAACCACAGTGAATTTCCCAGGAGAGCTGACATATGCTGGGATAAAGGTGATCCACACTGCGCAGAATGTCAGCATACTGAAAGTGATGAGTTTAGCTTCGTTAAAATTATCAGGTAATTTACGTGCTAAGACAGCTAAGACAAAGCAAAATGAAGCCAGTAAGCCTATATACCCAAGCACAGCCCAGAAGCCAAAAGCTGAACCCAAAGCACATTCCAGTATGATCTTCTCCTTGTATGTGATTAGATTTTTCATAGGAAAGGGAGGGCTAAGTACCAGCCAAATCGTACATATTAAAACTTGAATAAATGTGAAACACATGACAGTCATTCTCTGCTGTGGAGGACCAAACCATTTCATCACATTACTACCTGGAAGTGTAGCTTTAAAAGCCATTAAAACCACTATAGTTTTTCCAAGCAAACAGGAGATACAGAGAACAAAGGTGATACCAAATGAAGTGTGACGCAGCATGCAGGACCACTCAGATGGTGCTCCAATGAAAGTTAATGAACATAAGAAACACAGAGTCAGAGAGATGAGCAGCAGGAAGCTCAGCTCAGAGTTGTTGGCTCTGACAATTGGAGATGTCCTGTGATAAAAAAATATAGCTGCAGTGATAATGGCCAGACAAGCACCAACAGCTGAGACTGTAGCCAGGATGATTCCTAGGATGTCTTGAAAAGAAAGAAATTCTACAGGCTTAGGAACGCAAGTGTCTCTCTTTGCATTAGGCCAGAATTCCTTGTAGCATGGTAAACAATCAACCGAATCTGAATGAAAAGAAACAAAAAAAACATTGACAGATGGGTTTATTCAGGGTTACAGATATGAACAATAAACATAATTTTATTTTACCTGTAGTATTACTAATCTCTCCCTCAGGACACAGTATACAGTCATAGCAGCAGGTGGGTTTTCCTTTCTGTAGCACTTTGCGAGTTCCTGGAGGACAGCTGTCACTGCACACTGACACTGGCACCTGTTGAAGACATAAAGGTGAAACAGCACATTTAGATATTTGCTATGCAGCAGTAATTAATCTATTCTCCAAAGTTTAATTAGCAGATTATTGTCTTTGGAATCATTACTTTTGTGCTATGCTCCATCCAGGTTATGTTTCTATTAATTCTGAACTCCTGGCCCACTGGCAGTGATGCATAATAAAGCCCAACAGTTACTATTTTAGTGATGCCACTTTCACTTTTTTGCCAATTAACCAGCTCATAAACAGCCACAGGATCACCATTAGCATTAAATGATACGTCATAACCATTCTGGGAAAAATTTACTTTCTTTAACTGAGTTAAAACCTGTAAAAATTAATTAATACAGAAAGGGACAAGAGAGAAAAATAAAAGGTACAATATTTTAACAAATAATATTAAATTTTCATCCATGTGAGATATGTGAGATGATAGAAGACACTGGCATTAACAGATTTTTTAATCTGACCTGTTTGGGCTCTATCTTCATTAGTTTGTCACACTTAGCTGTGGCATTTTTCCCTTTACACACTGCATTATGGATGGCGTGTGCTATTGCATACACAGCCTTGTACACCATGTTAGTAATTCTGAGCTGAGATGTGTCAGTGTACTGGCTTTGGAGATTCTGTATGTCTTCAGTTCCATCACACACTTTCTTGTCTGCAGCAGGAACTAAAAATACAAAAAGGCAGACTAGAGGTTTTCAACAGTGAAAGTTAAACTAGATTTCAGACATCTTCCTTTTGATGAATCTGACAAATTATGCCAAGGTAAAAGGAAAAAGAAAATATATAAAATTTGCCACCTGAACTTGACCTCAGAAGTCATTAAATCAAATGAAAATATTTGGCCATTATCTGTAGGTTTTGAGAAGAAGTGTGTCAACTTAAAATCAAGAAAACCTTACTTTTGTTCAGTGTACAGTTGAATGAGTCCTCCCAGAACTCTGTAAACACTGGGGAAGCAGCAACTTCAGAGAAAGAGAGATTCAGCAGGAAGTCTCTGAATCCTGGGATTACAGACTTTGGAATCCCAAATCCAATGGCCCCAGCACAGAAAGTGAACCTTGTTAATTCTGTGTTGGTTACCCATGACTCACTGCCTATCCACTGGCGAGGTGGGGACGGCTCACGTGATAGCTCCTCCAACAGGATCTTCATGTCTCCAGAATGTGCAAATGCCACAACAACCACAGCTTTAGACCTTAAGAGACAATATAATGTATGTGAACATTTTTTAACTGTCTCACAGCATCGTGACAGGTTCATTTTAAAAAAAGATAGAAGTTCATTTCACACAGTATGTGTGATACAGAAACCTGCGGATAACATCTGCTACTCTCTGAATCCTGCTCTGTGGGTGGGTCCGATAGAAAGACATAGAATATTCCACACAGATCCCCTCTCTCTGTGCTGCTTCTAGAAAAGATGCCATGCCGTTATTTCCATAATCTGAATCTGACCGGACAGCACCTATCCAAGTCCAGCCAAAGTGTTTTATCAGCTTGGCTAGTGCTTCAGCTTGGAACTGGTCACTGGGGATTGTTCTGAAAAAATTTGGGTACTGCTGCTTGTCAGACAAACATGCACATGTGGCAAAGTGGCTCACCTAAAGCAAACGAATGAAACAATGCAACACTGAAACAGCTGCACAATCAAAAAATAATGCATATGGATATGTTAAATATAAAATCTGGCAGAAATTCAAAATATTTACTTGAGGAATGTTAAAAGAACTGATGACCTGTGAGATGCTGATGGATGGTGTAGACCCAGAGTCACCAACAACAGCTACCACCATACCAGATTGAGAGCAATTGTTATCAGTGTACAACACAGGGTCAAAGCTATTCAAAAACTGAAATGCCACATGCACTGCCACAGGCACTGATGCACATGAGTCATAAATCTGATACCCAAGCCTGATTCCTGGCAGCAGCTCTGTGCTGTTGTTAATCTCTTCAATGGCAAAGACCATTGCACGTGAGAAGCGCAGTCCACGGGTGTCAATGCTGCAAAACAATTGTGCCACTGTTTATACTACAAAGATTCAAGTCAAAGAATGACTGCAACTGATCTGTGTATCAAATGTATATTGAATGGTTACCTGACCAGATAAATCTAGTACCCATTACTGGTATGAGAAAGTAGTGCTAAATAATAGAAAAATCAAATAAACTGCAACATTGAATGAATCTTGCTTAATATTTATAAAACTGTTTTTTAATACACTATAATTCATGTTGCGAAAACACAGCAAAACTTTAAATGACTTTAAAAACTATAAATTTATCAGTATTTTTGCAAAACTTTTTTGTTTTCGGCAGAACACAAAGTCATGAAATGTATGAAATATGATACATATCAAAATATGCTTTTATCACCCACATCTCCCATTTACTGACCTCCCTTTGCATTTCACAGACTCAGGCATGCTGGTGTAGTTATTGTAAATTGTGTTCATGTAGGCATGAAGGGCAAAAGATCCCCCGATGATAAAATCCCCATCCATTGAGAATGCAGGTAAACGAGTGCTACCCTGCAGCTTACAATTTACAAATGAAGTCACAGTACCAGCACCTGTGAAACTAGTCCTTTGATTCAGACAGTCTAGGCATATAGCTAAGACAACAGCTGAATTCAGTTGAAATAAATACACAGCCAGTACCAGTCCAATTATAAGACCTGCTATCACCATCACTGCCTGATGTCAGGTGACTGTGTATGTGCATAAGCAAGTTTTCACTGGTTTATATAGGTCTTCAGAAAAAGGCTTTTTATTTATTTATTTTTCCTTCAAGAGGATATTCCCTTATCCTGAGGTCTTTAAGTCTTAAGCATAATTTCTACTGTTATCAATAACCCTGGTCTCCTCTTGTAAGCTTTCCAGAGGGATTTTATATTAAAACTAAAAAGTGAAAATATGCAAATAGTGGGGAAACAATGTGGAAATAAGAGGAACTTATAAGCTATTACAACTTAATTTTGTGTAATTACTAAGGTGTTACTCAAGTGATGGCTTAGTATCAACTTTGTTAGAGTTTAAGAAATATCAGACTGAAATTTAAATAGTGGGGTAATAACTAGGGGCCATAAATGGAGTATGGCGATTTTTGTAATTTTGCTAACAACATGATAACCTGTCTAAAATCACAATTTCTGTGTAGTATTTGGAAGTAAATATTTTTAAATGAGTGACAGTAATTTGGTAGTAACCTAATTTTATCCATCCATCCATCCATTCTCTCCCGGTTATCCGGGGCCGGGTTGCGGGGGCAGGAGCCTAAGCAGAAGCCCATGCTTCCCTCTCCCGAGCCACCTTCTCCAGCTCATCTGGAGGGACCCCAAGGCGTTCCCAGGCCAGCCGAGAGATATAATCCCTCCAGCGTGTCCTGGGTCTACCACGGGGCCTCCTCCCGGTGGGACATGCCCGGAACACCTCACCCAAGAGGCGGCCAGGAGGCATCCTAATCAGATGCCCGAGCCACCTCAACTGGCTCCTTTCAATGTGGAGGAGCAGTGGCTCTACTCTGAGCCCCTCCCGGATGGCCGCACTCCTCACCTTATCTCTTCGCCACCCTTCGAAGGAAACTCATTTCTGCCGCTTGTATTCGCGATCTTATTCTTTCGGTCACTACCCAAAGCTCGTGACCATAGGTGAGGGTAGGAACGTAGATCGACCGGTAAATTGAGAGCTTCGCTTTTACACTAAGCTCTCTCTTCACCACAACAGACCGGTGCAGCATCCGCATCACTGCAGAAGCAGCCCCGATCCGTCTGTCGATCTCCCGTTCCCTTCTCCCATCACTCGTGAACAAGACCCTGAGATACTTGAACTCCTCCACTTGGGGCAGGAACTCGTTCCTGAGCCGGAGAGGGCACTCCACCTTTTTCCGGCTGAGGACTATGGCCTCAGACTTAGAGGTGCTGATTCTCATGCCGACCGCTTCACACTCGGCTGCGAACCGTTCCACTGCGAGCTGGAGGCCACCCCCTGTTGAAGCCAACAGAACCGCATCATCCGCAAAAAGCAGAGATGAGACTCTGAGGCCACCAAGGAAGAAGCCTTCCGCCACCTGGCTACGCCTAGAAATTCTGTCCATAAAAATTATGAACAGAATCGGTGACAAAGGGCAGCCCTGACGGAGTCCAACACCCACAGGAAACGAATCCGACTTATTACCGGCTATACGGACCAAGCTCTCACTGCGGTTGTATAAAGACTGAATGGCCCGCAACAACGGGCCAGACACCCCATACTCCCGCAGGACCTTCCAAAAGGACACCCCGAATGCCTTCTCCAAGTCCACAAAGCACATGTAGACTGGTTGGGCAAACTCCCACGCACACCTAATTTTATGCATCAAATTTATATCACAGCAGAAAGAAGTAGACAATTTATAAGTAACTAAACACCCTGAAAGATTGTCTAACTTTCAAATCATAGATCACAAAATATTTGCTGATGAGCAAAAAGAAGATGCTGTAGCTCCATAAACACATTATGATCACACAAGAAAAATACTGTACTGAACATCCTGGATTATGACAGTTCATCTTTGATCCCTTTTACCAACTAAAAAAAACGGCAGCATTTTCTGTTACAGCTCAGTAATAATGTGGTAAAAGTGTAGTAATAAAGTAGCATTAACAGGGAAATAACATGTAAATACAACTTAATGATCAAAGTAATATCCAGTTTTATTTACCAACTTCATAACATTATAATAATAATAGGATCATCTTAACTGATGCTTTATCATATTAGGTTACTATTACCATTACCACACATATTGCAATGGTAGAATAAACCTACCTTAAGTTCCTAGTGTCTTTCTTTATTTAAACGTAATGGTGTAAATGTTATGTTTAATGATGTGATTTATTACCAGGCAACATTTGTGGCACTTTACTTGTAATAAAAATGCCCAAGTGCCTCTTTCTTGTTAATTCTATGGTAATAACACATTAAAACAAGGTTATTAATGAAATTATTACCAGGAAACGTTAATTCCTGTGTAATATTCAGGAATCAGAGCTGCAAAATACAAAAGTACATTTTTATTTTACATTTTAAATTAATATTTACAATTCAAAACCCTGGAAGAGAAAAGGTAAGTCTATATTTGCTAAATGCAAATGTTATCATTAAACATCAACAATGGGCATAGGCCTAGGAACCGGGGGGGTGGGCATGTTACACCATGGAGAAGAAAAATACTTGATTTTGAAAGCTTTCGCTCAATGAATTTTCATGCACATAGAACTTAGTGGCCATGCGCACAATGAAGCCAGTGCGCATGCCTGCGCTTTTTGGCTATATGTCTATGGCCAAAAGTGCAGGCATGCACAATTGATCTGCACATGGATCCTGCCCCTTCCTGTTTATTGACCAATAGTAGAGGAGCTGGAGCAAGAAGGCATCCCTCCTCATTTGCATAATGAGGCAGAAATGCATATGGTAAAGTAAAAAAGAGACGAGGAAATGTAAAAAGAACAAAGGCTTGTATAGGGAAAAGGCAAAACAAAATATATATACATTTCTTGATGAAAACGCATGTATAAGGAAAAGAAAAACAAAATATATACAATATATATATATATATATATATATATATACACTGCTCAAAAAAATATAGGGAACACTTAACACAATATAACTCCAAGTAAATCAAACTTCTGTGAAATCAAACTGTCCACTTAGGAAGCAACACTGATTGACAATCAATTTCACATGCTGTTGTGCAAATGGAATAGACAACAGGTGGAAATTATTGGCAATTAGCAAGACACACTCAATAAAGGAGTGGTTCTGCAGGTGGGGACCACAGACCACTTCTCAGTACCTATGCTTTCTGGCTGATGTTTTGGTCACTTTTGTTGGTGGTGCTTTCACACTTGTGGTAGCATGTTACGGACTCTACAACCCACACAAGTGGCTCAGGTAGTGCAGCTCATCCGGGATGGCACATCAATGCGAGCTGTGGCAAGAAGGTTTGCTGTGTCTGTCAGCATAGTGTCCAGAGGCTGGAGGCGCTACCAGGAAACAGGCCAGTACACCAGGAGACGTGAAGGAGGCTGTAGGAGGGCAACAACCCAGCAGCAGGACCGCTACATCCGCCTTTGTGCAAAGAGGAACAGGTGGAGCACTGCCAGAGCCCTGCAAAATGACCTCCAGCAGGCCACAAATGTGAATGTGTCTGCACAAACGGTTAGAAACCAACTCCATGAGGATGGTATGAGGGCCCGATGTCCACAGACGGGGGTTGTGCTCACAGCCCAACACCGTGCAGGACGCTTGGCATTTGCCAGAGAATACCAGGATTGGCAAATTCACCACTGGCGCCCTGTACTCTTCACAGATGAAAGCAGGTTCAGACTGAGCACATGTGACAGACGTGACAGAGTCTGGAGACGCCGTGGAGAGCGATCTGCTGCCTGCAACATCCTTCAGCATGACCGGTTTGGCAGTGGGTCAGTAATGGTGTAGGGTGGCATTTCTTTGGAGGGCCGCACAGCCCTCCATGTGCTTGCCAGAGGTAGCATGACTGCCATTAGGTACTGAGATGAGATCCTCAGACCCCTTGTGAGACCATATGCTGGTGTGGTTGGCCCTGGGTTCCTCCTAATGCAGGCCAGTGCTAGACCCCATGTGGCTGGAGTGTGTCAGCAGTTCCTGCAAGATGAAGGCATTGAAGCTATGGACTGGCTCGCCCGTTCCCCAGACCTGAATCCGATTGAGCACATCTGGGACATCATGTCTCGCTCCATCCACCAACATCACGTTGCACCAGGAGTTGGCGGATGCTTTAGTCCATGTCTGGGAGGAGATCATTCAGGAGACCATCCGTCACCTCATCAGGAGCATGCCCAGGTGTTGTAGGGAGGTCATACAGGCACGTGGAGACCACACACAATACTGAGCCTCATTTTGACATGTTTTAAGGACATTAAAGTTGGATCAGCCTGTAGTGTGTTTTTCCACTTGAATTTCGTGTGTGACTCCAAATCCAGGCCTTGGTTAATAAATTTGATTTCCATTGATGATTTTTGTGTGATTTTGTTGTCAGCACATTCAACTTTGTACAGAACAAAGTATTCAATGAGAATATTTCATTCATTCAGATCTTTGAGTGTTCCCTTTATTTTTTTGAGCAGTGTACATTTCTGCTTTTATTTTTAATTAGATCAGTTTTGGTCCTCCATAATTCCTGTGCCGTGAAATTAAATTATTTGAAGGGATTATGTTTTTGCTCCCATGGATTGTGTTTTTGCTTGTGCGTGACTTGTGACCTGAATATAATTCCATAGAACAAGCTCAGCTGAGGGCTCAAATTAGTTTAGTGAAATATGTATTAGCCTGTTATTACTTTTTAAATATAAAACTAAACAATTTTATCATGAGAAGAACTGGCTCAGGGAAGAGATAGGAGAGCCAGGTGGAGCTTCAGGGTGTGAGGTCAGCTTTAAAAACCATATTAATTATAATAGATCCAGAAAGAACAGGTGAGGACTGATGTCAGGTTGATTTTTTTTCCCCAAGATAAATTTTCAATAATGTTTTAATAATTTCCACAGCACTTATAAGAGTATGGCTTAGGTTATGTTTAGGTTGCCAGGTGCAGTACAACACCCCACTTGGTGTTGGTGAAATGATTTTCCATAGTGACAAATAAGTGGATTTTTTTCTTGTTTAGTATAAAATGAACCACCTTTAGGTTCAGGAGCTGTGCCTCATCTCTGAAACCATTTTGTATGTTTAGAGGAGCAACGCAGGGGCAGCACAAAGGAGACGGGAAAAGGAGAGGGTGGTACAGGGCTCGAAGTGACGTCTTAAAATAAAAGAGTGAAAACTTTTAATGCAAGGGTTAGGTGATGCTGTAAACAGAGATGACAGCGTATGAGATATACAATGTATACATCTCAGGCACGGGCAATAAATCAATAACAATATATATTGCAATAGACACGTGATCAGTATAGCATTTTTTTATGCTATGCTCAGAGTATTTATGGATCTGTAAGGTTTCCGATATCTGTCCCCCCCAATAGTAAACTCATTCCTATGCCCTTGACTATGGGTATTGAAGCGGTTTGATCTGTGGTTTTAGATTTAAGTAATCAAGTAAAGGATTCATGCATCACATTTTCATATCACTCCTGACAGCTTTTCAAGCACAAATGATGACGCACAATACAATAAAAACAAAAAACACCCCCCCCCCCCGCAAAAAAAAACGCTCAATATTATTCAGCATAATAATAGTTGTCTTCCAGTTGGTCCTACCCTGAAAGAATGAAGTGGTCACCCTCCCTTGGGCCCACAGTTCACCCATTCTCTGGAGTCTGAAGGCAACTGACCATACTGGTAAGACAAGCAGCGCATGTAACTGAAGCAAAAACTCAGATGTGGGAGGACTTTAGTGAGGCAATGGATCCCTGGCCAACAGAATCGGTTTGGCTCAGTTCCAATGTTCCAATGGGTGGCTGGCCATCTCCTTCTGCAGGGAGAGAATCCAACAGGATCTGATCCCAGTTCCAATGGTGTCAAAATACAAAATACAGGACCAGCACAAGAATTCACTTTAAATTTCTTCAAATATTGACGCCCAACATGATCAAACAGGAATGTTTTTAATTTTCAGATGTTTTTATTTGTGTTTTTTGAGTTTCTTGAGAATAAGGAGTGAATTTGGCCACCGATAATCGCTACTTCGAGGTTCCGTGCGACAGTACTGACTTCCAGATTCTATCAGTGACCAGGAGATCTCCATCTAAAGGTTGGCAGAGAACCTTTTCTGAATATCTGCACATTGAATTGTATCAAATTATAATGGTCACTGGTGGCAAGAAGGGAGGAAGGTGTAATTCGAGCCATTTCACACCGGTGTAAGTTTTCATAAGGTGTTCTACTCTTTCAAAGTAAAGAGTAAAAGAGTTTATAATATGACAGTACAAAGAAAAATAGGCAATGAATGGCAGGTGATGAGTCCAGGTGGGATACTGATCAACCCACTGAAAAAAAAACCTATTCGTGGGGTTTTTAAGGTTTAGAGGGCCTTTGGTTTTTCTTAAATCTAAAGCAGAACATTTGTCTTTTACTGAAAGAGTAAACACTTGTGGTCTTCGGGGTTCTTTTTACGAACCTTGATTTCAGGAATACATAAAACACTTCATGAAAAGAAGCATATTCGTCCCCGTATACTGATGCGGGCACCACTAGTAAACGACAGCTTTCGTCAGCATACGGGGATGCGCATTTTCGTTCGCCTGAGATGGATATGGTCATTTACCAACCACCAGAAGCAGCGGGGGGTAAAGGTACGGGGGAGCCAGCAGGCGTTGAATACTTTACATATGAATAGCATATATATATATATATATATATATATATATATATATATATATATATATATATATATATATATATATATATATATATATAAATATAAATAAAAAAAGAAAACAAAAACATTATGACATATAATGCTTTTCTACTTATGGGCCATGTGGTGGTGAGCATGGTCCAGCATACAAACACTTATGGTGCACGGCGTTGTATTTAGGGTGAGCTTCTAGTCTGTCTTGCAGTTTGGCGCAGAGGTCACTGAGCTCCTGGCTGGGGAAGCTTGGGGGTCTTAATCCAGCCCGATACGCCCTCTGAGACTCCATCCTCCTCATCCAACATGAGGTCAGTGGTGACACCGTCCCAGAAGGCAACCTCCTTCACTGCCAGGACACTCGACCTTACCTCCAGCAGCTGTTGACACAGAGCACACATTAAGTCATTATGAAACTATATGAAATATTGTGAAAAATCAGGAAACTACACTGAAAGCTTGAGTCTCTTGACTTTGAATGCACACATAGCAGATAAGACCCTGAATGCAAAAAAAAAAAAAATTAATCAGCCCATCTTTGTCATCAAAAACAATGGTTATGTGACAAAGTACCAACTCCTGTGCATCCTGTGAATAAAAGACAAATGAACAAGTACTTTGAAAAAATTTAACATTGATAAAAGTACTTCAGTGATTTTGGTCATTAACCCTTGAGGAACCTTTAAACTGATTATACATTTTTTTATCTTTAGGTCCCAAAATGTTACAGCTGCTAAAACTATAAACATTCAATGTTAATTTTCACCTTCACTGCATCACCTTTTTATATACATTTTGGGTTGTTCAAAAGAAGCCAGATTTTATATAAAATTTAAAAAAAAACAATAAGTAATATTTTCCAAAAATAAAACTGCATTTCCAAGCTAACTACACAAATACAGCAGACCAACAATACAATCCAATACGTCTTACTGGGTTCCTTCTTGCACGACACCGGGCAGGATTTTTAATGGCTGCCGCCTTTTCCGGAACGTGAGGCTGACTGTAGCGGAAGTTGCGGCGGACCGTCTGTAGGTTTTGCAAGAATTTGGAAAACATTTTTGTACATTGTAAATAAAGAGTGTAAACACAGTGTATACATAAACATATCCAGGCAAAAAACACACAAACAACACCAATATATACTTACACACAATTATATCACGGTCCATGCATTAGGAACACTCACACTCGCGTTGTGAGGCGAACACAGTCTGTGGAAAATAAAGGTGAAAATAAATAAGAGTAAAAACATTTTAAGTTCTTCTCTCCTCCACACATTGAATACTGCTGCTTTGTTTCTGATTCTTACCTCTGCAGAGGATCATACCGGCTTTTATTGGATTCAGAGTTGTGCAGGCCGCGAACTGCTTCCTATAAGATGAAACCAAATAAAAATAAGAAACCAAATCACAATACGTCTGTCAGCTTACTGTGACCATTCCTCCACTCTTAGTATTTATGTTTTAGAAACGACCAAGTCTTACCGCAGTTTTCGGATTGTGCTGCCGTCTTTTCCTCTTTAGTAGGTGAGTCTTTGTTACGAGTCCAGAGAATCGAGTCTCTACACAATAGACGCCATCTTGTCTTTCAGCTGTGCTGGTAGAAACTTGAGTAACTGACGAGATAACCCACTCATTGCAGCCAGCAGTGTCTTCTCGTCTGCAGCGGGGCTGGTTGAAGCTGGCCGGTAGAGAGGCCCGCTTTCACGAGGAGCTTCTGGGGTGTTGAAAATATAGACGACCTCCATCGTCGTACCAGGAAAGCAGCGTAGACAAAGAACGACCACACTGGTTTCCTTTGGTCTTGTGAGACCTTCAGCGTGATCCCGCACGTGATCTGTATTGTCCAATCACAGGCGAGGAAGCTGCCACACAGAATTCAATTCATTTCATTTCATTTCAATTCAATTAAATTTTATTTATATAGCGCCAAATCACAACAAACAGTTGCCTCAAGGTGCTTTGTATTGTGAGTAAAGACCCTACAATAATACAGAGAAAACCCAACAGTCAAAACGACCCCCTATGAGCTGGAAGACACACATCCACTGTCCATTTTTTTTTTTTTTTTACATTTTTCTCATGAAGGTTTTGCTGATATCTCTTATGTACATCCATGTATAGCAAAATAAAAGTTTATATGTTTTATATGTTTATACGTTTTCTTATTACATCTGTAGGATCGACAAACTGGTGCGGAGGTCTAGCTCTGTGTTGGGATGTCCTCTAGAGTCTGTGATGGTGGTGGGTGAGAGGAGGATGTTAGCAAAGCTGACATCCATCATGGACAACCCCCATCACCCTCTGCATGAGACCGTGGGTGAGCTGAGCAGCTCCTTCAGTCAGAGACTGAAACATCCTCGCTGCAGGAAGGAGCGCTTTTGCAGGTCATTCATCCCAACAGCAGTTAGACTGTATAACGCATCATAATGTCTTGAGTCACTTGAACACTTTACCTCCTCTGCCATCACTTTATCCATACAGTCCAGATACATTTAATTTATTACACTCACCCATATAATGCATACCGTGTATGCTGTGTACCTTACCGGCTACAAATGTATATATTATTTTGATATCTGTATATATTGTTTTTGATGTGTGTGTATATGTGTGTATATGTAAATGTGTGTATTGACATTGATATATATATTTATGTATATAGTGCTTATGTATATGTGTATAGTTTTTTTGCTATTTTATTTTATTTTATTTTATTCTATTCTATTTTAGTTTTAGTTTAGTTATTTGTTCTTACTCATCCTTTTCATTTTTTCTCTGTACTGAGCTGCTGTAATGCGCAAATTTCCCCGTCGTGGGATCATTAAAGTTTTATCTTATCTTATCTTATCTTATCTTATCTTATCTTATCTTATCTTATCTTATCTTGGTGGTCTAATGCATGTGAACATTCACTGAACGTTTATGGCAGCGTTCATGGGATGTTGTCTGAATGTTCAGTGCTAGCTGGGAAGCCACTGCACAGAAGAGGATGATGGTGTGACAGACTTTTTGTTACAGTGAATTAGACTGAAAACTGAGTATGCTTTTCAATGAAAATAATGCTTGTGATGTCACCAAAATCAAGTTATAGCCTTTGTTTATCTCCCTCAGTCCACTAAAGTTCAGGGTTCACAAAAAACTCCATGACAACGGCTCACAAGACAGAAGCTCACAGCCTTATTGGAAAAAGGGACAAAAGCTGAAAACGTCCAAAAGTATATTTCCAACTAGATAATACTAATTTATAAATTATAATGATTTCTTCTGAGTTTAGTCTTGTTTGAATAATGTAAATTTGATTATATATATCTCAAAATAAAAATATGTTGGTTACAACTGTTGGGAGGGGTAGACCACTGGTGAGTACTGGTGACCACTGGCGAGTACTGGTGACCACTGGTGAGTACTTGATTTGCATTTGTATGACTCACAGAAACCTCCTTTACATATGAGAGCCTGCCCTAGACATGAGGAGAGGGTGGGAGCTGAGGGAGCACTGACACAGAGTCCGCGTCAGTTTCCCTACAGTTTATTGTTCTGGCCAAAGCCTCCTGCTGAGAGCCCTAAAGCTCAAGGCGCGCGGCAATATTATATGCCAGAAACTGTCGAAAAACCCACTTTTCATGCAGTGAAAGCAACTAAAAAGCCTTTAAAGATAGATAATAATAAAGAAGAATAAATGAAGAAATAGTGAAGAAATAAAGAATAAGAGAAAAAAAGAGTTTTTGTAATAAAAATAAAATCCTTAAAAAAAATATATAAATGCCGGTACCTTGTTAACATTGTTTTTGTGCTTGCAGTTTGTGGTGAGGACTGACTGGCTGACTGACTGACAAAATGACTGTCATGTAACGGCTGTGTGGCAGGCAGGAAGTGAACCCCAATGCAGAATACGGAAGATGAGGTAGGATGATAATTTAACCTTTATTAGGTGAGTGCAGAACGGAAACAGGGGCAAACGCAGCAAAACAGGAAGATAACCAGAACTGAAATCCAAAAACTACAGAGGGACACCGCGGGGAAGCAAATGACAACGACACAACAACAGGCTAAGAAAACACTGGACCTAAATACACGAGGATAAAGAGGGGAGTGGGAACAGCTGGGAAACACAGGAAATACTATTCCTAATGACAAGACCAACATGACAGAACAGAGGCCAAATGACTATCAAAATAAAACAGGAAGTCAAACGGAGGAACAAGGACGCAGACCTGACACATGGAACACAAGGAACTAGAAATAACAAACTGAGGACAATTACAAAAGATAACAAAAAACACTGGGCCACCGGCCCAGGACCATGACAATGACTGACGACACTGGTGTAGAAAATGAGCTCAAATTAAAACAAGGGTGAAACCTTCAAAAGTAAACGGTCAGGTAAAATTATTTTTGTGTAAACTCCTCGCTTGCAGAGCTAATCCCGAATGGCATCCGTAGGAACCTGTAATGACCAAAACAAGTACCGAACGTGGTGAACAGGGACGACTTACGGTCCAGAGAGATCTGCCAGAAAGAGTTCTTAGCATCCAAAAACTGAGAATACAGTGGCATTAGACCACGGGCGGGCTGGGGTTGAAATTCAGCCCGGGAGCTTGGTTTGGAGAGGCCTTTTATGTGATCATACAACGGAGCAGCAAAAGGGGGAAAAAAGATCGTCAACCCCCCTTAGCTGGTGTCTCGCCCTTCACCTCTCCTAATGGTGTGCTGGCTGGTCTGCAGTGTTAATTTTGACAACAAATTTTGATTTAGTTTTAGTCATAGTCTTTTGACGAAAATCTAATTTAGTTTTAATCATAATTTAATCATCTGAATAGTTTTCGTCAAGTTTTCGTCGATGAAATTATCTTAAGAATACAGTGGACTAAATCTACAGTTGATTTACTCGACTAAAATATAAAGGGTGTAAAATACAAATGCTTTTTCTTCAGTTCCCTTGAATTAGTCACACACTTACACAAAATTAAACATTTATTAAAAGTTATGGAATATTATTAATATTAACAGTGTTTCACCTGCTTCCCACACACCTGATCATTAACACCACCTTACTGAGATAATCCGAGCGTTTTACAGCAGGACACGCTCTGAAAGGTACAGGGCAGTGTTCAGGACTAAGATTAGGAAAGGCTAATCCACCGCGGTGTGGAGATTTTCTCTAAACACAAACGCTAAACTGGGAAAAACACTTTACCCTGCATGACATTAAAATGCTCACCTTTGCATGGAGATCTGGGTGACTGGTTTGCAGATGTTTAAGATTTGTCGTGTTTTTACCCGAGGTAAACATTAAATAAATGTTTAAATATTATTTTACATAACTTAGTTCTATCGGAAGTAAAGACAAATCACAGGCTAGTTTGTCCTTCCCGGGTTTAGAGCAAATTTGTGCAGCTGTGCGTTTGATTGGATTTTTTTCCCCTTACTTGTCCCGCCCTGTCACAAAATTAAATCAGTTCTGATTGGATTTCGTCCCTGCCAGACCCGTCGCTATGGGCGGGCCCTAGGGGGCCGTGCCCGCCCACTGATACGCTTGGGCCCACCCAAGCCAGATCACTAATCAAGCTAATAATAGTGGTGCCCCCCTGTTGGATTTCATAAGCCCCCCTTAAGACTGAGATCTGGCGACGGGACTGGTCCCTGCCAAGCATTTGTCTCGTTTTCATTCATTGATGAAAGTGTCAGTTAATTTCGTTATTGTTTTTATCCTTTTTAGTTTTTATTTAGTTCTCGTTTTCGTCATGAAAAAAGGGCCGTTGACAAAAACTATGACGAAAATATATCAACAAAATTAACATTATATATCTCTGATATCTCTTATGTACATCCATGTATAGCAAAATAAAAGTTTATATGTTTTATATGTTTATACGTTTTCTTATTACATCTGTAGGATCGACAAACTGGTGCGGAGGTCTAGCTCTGTGTTGGGATGTCCTCTAGAGTCTGTGATGGTGGTGGGTGAGAGGAGGATGTTAGCAAAGCTGACATCCATCATGGACAACCCCCATCACCCTCTGCATGAGACCGTGGGTGAGCTGAGCAGCTCCTTCAGTCAGAGACTGAAACATCCTCGCTGCAGGAAGGAGCGCTTTTGCAGGTCATTCATCCCAACAGCAGTTAGACTGTATAACGCATCATAATGTCTTGAGTCACTTGAACACTTTACCTCCTCTGCCATCACTTTATCCATACAGTCCAGATACATTTAATTTATTACACTCACCCATATAATGCATACCGTGTATGCTGTGTACCTTACCGGCTACAAATGTATATATTATTTTGATATCTGTATATATTGTTTTTGATGTGTGTGTATATGTGTGTATATGTAAATGTGTGTATTGACATTGATATATATATTTATGTATATAGTGCTTATGTATATGTGTATAGTTTTTTTGCTATTTTATTTTATTTTATTTTATTCTATTCTATTTTAGTTTTAGTTTAGTTATTTGTTCTTACTCATCCTTTTCATTTTTTCTCTGTACTGAGCTGCTGTAATGCGCAAATTTCCCCGTCGTGGGATCATTAAAGTTTTATCTTATCTTATCTTATCTTATCTTATCTTATCTTATCTTGGTGGTCTAATGCATGTGAACATTCACTGAACGTTTATGGCAGTGTTCATGGGATGTTGTCTGAATGTTCAGTGCTAGCTGGGAAGCCACTGCACAGAAGAGGATGATGGTGTGACAGACTTTTTGTTACAGTGAATTAGACTGAAAACTGAGTATGCTTTTCAATGAAAATAATGCTTGTGATGTCACCAAAATCAAGTTATAGCCTTTGTTTATCTCCCTCAGTCCACTAAAGTTCAGGGTTCACAAAAAACTCCATGACAACGGCTCACAAGACAGAAGCTCACAGCCTTATTGGAAAAAGGGACAAAAGCTGAAAACGTCCAAAAGTATATTTCCAACTAGATAATACTAATTTATAAATTATAATGATTTCTTCTGAGTTTAGTCTTGTTTGAATAATGTAAATTTGATTATATATATCTCAAAATAAAAATATGTTGGTTACAACTGTTGGGAGGGGTAGACCACTGGTGAGTACTGGTGACCACTGGCGAGTACTGGTGACCACTGGTGAGTACTTGATTTGCATTTGTATGACTCACAGAAACCTCCTTTACATATGAGAGCCTGCCCTAGACATGAGGAGAGGGTGGGAGCTGAGGGAGCACTGACACAGAGTCCGCGTCAGTTTCCCTACAGTTTATTGTTCTGGCCAAAGCCTCCTGCTGAGAGCCCTAAAGCTCAAGGCGCGCGGCAATATTATATGCCAGAAACTGTCGAAAAACCCACTTTTCATGCAGTGAAAGCAACTAAAAAGCCTTTAAAGATAGATAATAATAAAGAAGAATAAATGAAGAAATAGTGAAGAAATAAAGAATAAGAGAAAAAAAGAGTTTTTGTAATAAAAATAAAATCCTTAAAAAAAATATATAAATGCCGGTACCTTGTTAACATTGTTTTTGTGCTTGCAGTTTGTGGTGAGGACTGACTGGCTGACTGACTGACAAAATGACTGTCATGTAACGGCTGTGTGGCAGGCAGGAAGTGAACCCCAATGCAGAATACGGAAGATGAGGTAGGATGATAATTTAACCTTTATTAGGTGAGTGCAGAACGGAAACAGGGGCAAACGCAGCAAAACAGGAAGATAACCAGAACTGAAATCCAAAAACTACAGAGGGACACCGCGGGGAAGCAAATGACAACGACACAACAACAGGCTAAGAAAACACTGGACCTAAATACACGAGGATAAAGAGGGGAGTGGGAACAGCTGGGAAACACAGGAAATACTATTCCTAATGACAAGACCAACATGACAGAACAGAGGCCAAATGACTATCAAAATAAAACAGGAAGTCAAACGGAGGAACAAGGACGCAGACCTGACACATGGAACACAAGGAACTAGAAATAACAAACTGAGGACAATTACAAAAGATAACAAAAAACACTGGGCCACCGGCCCAGGACCATGACAATGACTGACGACACTGGTGTAGAAAATGAGCTCAAATTAAAACAAGGGTGAAACCTTCAAAAGTAAACGGTCAGGTAAAATTATTTTTGTGTAAACTCCTCGCTTGCAGAGCTAATCCCGAATGGCATCCGTAGGAACCTGTAATGACCAAAACAAGTACCGAACGTGGTGAACAGGGACGACTTACGGTCCAGAGAGATCTGCCAGAAAGAGTTCTTAGCATCCAAAAACTGAGAATACAGTGGCATTAGACCACGGGCGGGCTGGGGTTGAAATTCAGCCCGGGAGCTTGGTTTGGAGAGGCCTTTTATGTGATCATACAACGGAGCAGCAAAAGGGGGAAAAAAGATCGTCAACCCCCCTTAGCTGGTGTCTCGCCCTTCACCTCTCCTAATGGTGTGCTGGCTGGTCTGCAGTGTTAATTTTGACAACAAATTTTGATTTAGTTTTAGTCATAGTCTTTTGACGAAAATCTAATTTAGTTTTAATCATAATTTAATCATCTGAATAGTTTTCGTCAAGTTTTCGTCGATGAAATTATCTTAAGAATACAGTGGACTAAATCTACAGTTGATTTACTCGACTAAAATATAAAGGGTGTAAAATACAAATGCTTTTTCTTCAGTTCCCTTGAATTAGTCACACACTTACACAAAATTAAACATTTATTAAAAGTTATGGAATATTATTAATATTAACAGTGTTTCACCTGCTTCCCACACACCTGATCATTAACACCACCTTACTGAGATAATCCGAGCGTTTTACAGCAGGACACGCTCTGAAAGGTACAGGGCAGTGTTCAGGACTAAGATTAGGAAAGGCTAATCCACCGCGGTGTGGAGATTTTCTCTAAACACAAACGCTAAACTGGGAAAAACACTTTACCCTGCATGACATTAAAATGCTCACCTTTGCATGGAGATCTGGGTGACTGGTTTGCAGATGTTTAAGATTTGTCGTGTTTTTACCCGAGGTAAACATTAAATAAATGTTTAAATATTATTTTACATAACTTAGTTCTATCGGAAGTAAAGACAAATCACAGGCTAGTTTGTCCTTCCCGGGTTTAGAGCAAATTTGTGCAGCTGTGCGTTTGATTGGATTTTTTTCCCCTTACTTGTCCCGCCCTGTCACAAAATTAAATCAGTTCTGATTGGATTTCGTCCCTGCCAGACCCGTCGCTATGGGCGGGCCCTAGGGGGCCGTGCCCGCCCACTGATACGCTTGGGCCCACCCAAGCCAGATCACTAATCAAGCTAATAATAGTGGTGCCCCCCTGTTGGATTTCATAAGCCCCCCTTAAGACTGAGATCTGGCGACGGGACTGGTCCCTGCCAAGCATTTGTCTCGTTTCATTCATTGATGAAAGTGTCAGTTAATTTCGTTATTGTTTTTATCCTTTTTAGTTTTTATTTAGTTCTCGTTTTCGTCATGAAAAAAGGGCCGTTGACAAAAACTATGACGAAAATATATCAACAAAATTAACATTATATATCTCTGATATCTCTTATGTACATCCATGTATAGCAAAATAAAAGTTTATATGTTTTATATGTTTATACGTTTTCTTATTACATCTGTAGGATCGACAAACTGGTGCGGAGGTCTAGCTCTGTGTTGGGATGTCCTCTAGAGTCTGTGATGGTGGTGGGTGAGAGGAGGATGTTAGCAAAGCTGACATCCATCATGGACAACCCCCATCACCCTCTGCATGAGACCGTGGGTGAGCTGAGCAGCTCCTTCAGTCAGAGACTGAAACATCCTCGCTGCAGGAAGGAGCGCTTTTGCAGGTCATTCATCCCAACAGCAGTTAGACTGTATAACGCATCATAATGTCTTGAGTCACTTGAACACTTTACCTCCTCTGCCATCACTTTATCCATACAGTCCAGATACATTTAATTTATTACACTCACCCATATAATGCATACCGTGTATGCTGTGTACCTTACCGGCTACAAATGTATATATTATTTTGATATCTGTATATATTGTTTTTGATGTGTGTGTATATGTGTGTATATGTAAATGTGTGTATTGACATTGATATATATATTTATGTATATAGTGCTTATGTATATGTGTATAGTTTTTTTGCTATTTTATTTTATTCTATTCTATTTTAGTTTTAGTTTAGTTATTTGTTCTTACTCATCCTTTTCATTTTTTTCTCTGTACTGAGCTGCTGTAATGCGCAAATTTCCCCGTCGTGGGATCATTAAAGTTTTATCTTATCTTATCTTATCTTATCTTATCTTATCTTATCTTGGTGGTCTAATGCATGTGAACATTCACTGAACGTTTATGGCAGTGTTCATGGGATGTTGTCTGAATGTTCAGTGCTAGCTGGGAAGCCACTGCACAGAAGAGGATGATGGTGTGACAGACTTTTTGTTACAGTGAATTAGACTGAAAACTGAGTATGCTTTTCAATGAAAATAATGCTTGTGATGTCACCAAAATCAAGTTATAGCCTTTGTTTATCTCCCTCAGTCCACTAAAGTTCAGGGTTCACAAAAAACTCCATGACAACGGCTCACAAGACAGAAGCTCACAGCCTTATTGGAAAAAGGGACAAAAGCTGAAAACGTCCAAAAGTATATTTCCAACTAGATAATACTAATTTATAAATTATAATGATTTCTTCTGAGTTTAGTCTTGTTTGAATAATGTAAATTTGATTATATATATCTCAAAATAAAAATATGTTGGTTACAACTGTTGGGAGGGGTAGACCACTGGTGAGTACTGGTGACCACTGGCGAGTACTGGTGACCACTGGTGAGTACTTGATTTGCATTTGTATGACTCACAGAAACCTCCTTTACATATGAGAGCCTGCCCTAGACATGAGGAGAGGGTGGGAGCTGAGGGAGCACTGACACAGAGTCCGCGTCAGTTTCCCTACAGTTTATTGTTCTGGCCAAAGCCTCCTGCTGAGAGCCCTAAAGCTCAAGGCGCGCGGCAATATTATATGCCAGAAACTGTCGAAAAACCCACTTTTCATGCAGTGAAAGCAACTAAAAAGCCTTTAAAGATAGATAATAATAAAGAAGAATAAATGAAGAAATAGTGAAGAAATAAAGAATAAGAGAAAAAAAGAGTTTTTGTAATAAAAATAAAATCCTTAAAAAAAATATATAAATGCCGGTACCTTGTTAACATTGTTTTTGTGCTTGCAGTTTGTGGTGAGGACTGACTGGCTGACTGACTGACAAAATGACTGTCATGTAACGGCTGTGTGGCAGGCAGGAAGTGAACCCCAATGCAGAATACGGAAGATGAGGTAGGATGATAATTTAACCTTTATTAGGTGAGTGCAGAACGGAAACAGGGGCAAACGCAGCAAAACAGGAAGATAACCAGAACTGAAATCCAAAAACTACAGAGGGACACCGCGGGGAAGCAAATGACAACGACACAACAACAGGCTAAGAAAACACTGGACCTAAATACACGAGGATAAAGAGGGGAGTGGGAACAGCTGGGAAACACAGGAAATACTATTCCTAATGACAAGACCAACATGACAGAACAGAGGCCAAATGACTATCAAAATAAAACAGGAAGTCAAACGGAGGAACAAGGACGCAGACCTGACACATGGAACACAAGGAACTAGAAATAACAAACTGAGGACAATTACAAAAGATAACAAAAAACACTGGGCCACCGGCCCAGGACCATGACAATGACTGACGACACTGGTGTAGAAAATGAGCTCAAATTAAAACAAGGGTGAAACCTTCAAAAGTAAACGGTCAGGTAAAATTATTTTTGTGTAAACTCCTCGCTTGCAGAGCTAATCCCGAATGGCATCCGTAGGAACCTGTAATGACCAAAACAAGTACCGAACGTGGTGAACAGGGACGACTTACGGTCCAGAGAGATCTGCCAGAAAGAGTTCTTAGCATCCAAAAACTGAGAATACAGTGGCATTAGACCACGGGCGGGCTGGGGTTGAAATTCAGCCCGGGAGCTTGGTTTGGAGAGGCCTTTTATGTGATCATACAACGGAGCAGCAAAGGGGGAAAAAAGATCGTCAACCCCCCTTAGCTGGTGTCTCGCCCTTCACCTCTCCTAATGGTGTGCTGGCTGGTCTGCAGTGTTAATTTTGACAACAAATTTTGATTTAGTTTTAGTCATAGTCTTTTGACGAAAATCTAATTTAGTTTTAATCATAATTTAATCATCTGAATAGTTTTCGTCAAGTTTTCGTCGATGAAATTATCTTAAGAATACAGTGGACTAAATCTACAGTTGATTTACTCGACTAAAATATAAAGGGTGTAAAATACAAATGCTTTTTCTTCAGTTCCCTTGAATTAGTCACACACTTACACAAATTAAACATTTATTAAAAGTTATGGAATATTATTAATATTAACAGTGTTTCACCTGCTTCCCACACACCTGATCATTAACACCACCTTACTGAGATAATCCGAGCGTTTTACAGCAGGACACGCTCTGAAAGGTACAGGGCAGTGTTCAGGACTAAGATTAGGAAAGGCTAATCCACCGCGGTGTGGAGATTTTCTCTAAACACAAACGCTAAACTGGGAAAAACACTTTACCCTGCATGACATTAAAATGCTCACCTTTGCATGGAGATCTGGGTGACTGGTTTGCAGATGTTTAAGATTTGTCGTGTTTTTACCCGAGGTAAACATTAAATAAATGTTTAAATATTATTTTACATAACTTAGTTCTATCGGAAGTAAAGACAAATCACAGGCTAGTTTGTCCTTCCCGGGTTTAGAGCAAATTTGTGCAGCTGTGCGTTTGATTGGATTTTTTTCCCCTTACTTGTCCCGCCCTGTCACAAAATTAAATCAGTTCTGATTGGATTTCGTCCCTGCCAGACCCGTCGCTATGGGCGGGCCCTAGGGGGCCGTGCCCGCCCACTGATACGCTTGGGCCCACCCAAGCCAGATCACTAATCAAGCTAATAATAGTGGTGCCCCCCTGTTGGATTTCATAAGCCCCCCTTAAGACTGAGATCTGGCGACGGGACTGGTCCCTGCCAAGCATTTGTCTCGTTTTCATTCATTGATGAAAGTGTCAGTTAATTTCGTTATTGTTTTTATCCTTTTTAGTTTTTATTTAGTTCTCGTTTTCGTCATGAAAAAAGGGCCGTTGACAAAAACTATGACGAAAATATATCAACAAAATTAACATTATATATCTCTGATATCTCTTATGTACATCCATGTATAGCAAAATAAAAGTTTATATGTTTTATATGTTTATACGTTTTCTTATTACATCTGTAGGATCGACAAACTGGTGCGGAGGTCTAGCTCTGTGTTGGGATGTCCTCTAGAGTCTGTGATGGTGGTGGGTGAGAGGAGGATGTTAGCAAAGCTGACATCCATCATGGACAACCCCCATCACCCTCTGCATGAGACCGTGGGTGAGCTGAGCAGCTCCTTCAGTCAGAGACTGAAACATCCTCGCTGCAGGAAGGAGCGCTTTTGCAGGTCATTCATCCCAACAGCAGTTAGACTGTATAACGCATCATAATGTCTTGAGTCACTTGAACACTTTACCTCCTCTGCCATCACTTTATCCATACAGTCCAGATACATTTAATTTATTACACTCACCCATATAATGCATACCGTGTATGCTGTGTACCTTACCGGCTACAAATGTATATATTATTTTGATATCTGTATATATTGTTTTTGATGTGTGTGTATATGTGTGTATATGTAAATGTGTGTATTGACATTGATATATATATTTATGTATATAGTGCTTATGTATATGTGTATAGTTTTTTGCTATTTTATTTATTTTATTTTATTCTATTCTATTTTAGTTTTAGTTTAGTTATTTGTTCTTACTCATCCTTTTCATTTTTTCTCTGTACTGAGCTGCTGTAATGCGCAAATTTCCCCGTCGTGGGATCATTAAAGTTTTATCTTATCTTATCTTATCTTATCTTATCTTATCTTATCTTATCTTGGTGGTCTAATGCATGTGAACATTCACTGAACGTTTATGGCAGTGTTCATGGGATGTTGTCTGAATGTTCAGTGCTAGCTGGGAAGCCACTGCACAGAAGAGGATGATGGTGTGACAGACTTTTTGTTACAGTGAATTAGACTGAAAACTGAGTATGCTTTTCAATGAAAATAATGCTTGTGATGTCACCAAAATCAAGTTATAGCCTTTGTTTATCTCCCTCAGTCCACTAAAGTTCAGGGTTCACAAAAAACTCCATGACAACGGCTCACAAGACAGAAGCTCACAGCCTTATTGGAAAAAGGGACAAAAGCTGAAAACGTCCAAAAGTATATTTCCAACTAGATAATACTAATTTATAAATTATAATGATTTCTTCTGAGTTTAGTCTTGTTTGAATAATGTAAATTTGATTATATATATCTCAAAATAAAAATATGTTGGTTACAACTGTTGGGAGGGGGTAGACCACTGGTGAGTACTGGTGACCACTGGCGAGTACTGGTGACCATGGTGAGTACTTGATTTGCATTTTGTATGACTCACAGAAACTCCTTTACATTATGAGAGCCTGCCTAGACATGAGGAGAGGGTGGGAGCTGAGGGAGCACTGACACAGAGTCCGCGTCAGTTTCCTACAGTTTATTGTTCTGGCCAAGCCTCCTGCTGAGAGCCCTAAAGCTAAGGCGCGCGGCAATATTATATGCCAGAAACTGTCGAAAAACCCACTTTTCATGCAGTGAAGCAACTAAAAAAGCCTTAAAGATAGATATAATAAGAAGAATAAATGAAGAAATAGTGAAAGAAATAAAGAATAAGAGAAAAAAGAGTTTTTTGTAATAAAAATAAAATCCTTAAAAAAATATATAAATGTGCGGTACCTTGTTAACATTGTTTTTGTGCTTGCAGTTTGTGGTGAGGACTGACTGGCTGACTGACTGACAAAATGACTGTCATGTAACGGCTTTGTGGCAGGCAGGAAGTGAACCCCAATGCAGAATACGGAAGATGAGGTAGGATGATAATTTAACCTTTATTAGGTGAGTGCAGAACGGAAACAGGGGGCAAACGCAGCAAAACAGGAAGATAACCAGAACTGAAATCCAAAAACTACAGAGGGGACACCGCGGGGAAGCAAATGACAACGACACAACAACAGGCTAAGAAAACACTGGACCTAAATACACGAGGATAAAGAGGGAGTGGGAACAGCGTGGAAACACAGGAAATACTATCTAATGACAAGACCAACATGACAGAACAGAGGCCAAATGACTATCAAAATAAAACAGGAAGTCAAACGGAGGAACAAGGACGCAGACCTGACACATGGAACACAAGGAACTAGAAATAACAAACTGAGGACAATTACAAAAGATAACAAAAAAACACTGGGCCACCGGCCCAGGACCATGACAATGACTGACGACACTGGTGTAGAAAATGAGCTCAAATTAAAACAAGGGTGAAACCTTCAAAAGTAAACGGTCAGGTAAAATTATTTTTGGTAAACTCCTCGCTTGCAGAGCTAATCCCGAATGGCATCCGTAGGAACCTGTAATGACCAAAACAAGTACCGAACGTGGTGAACAGGGACGACTTACGGTCCAGAGAGATCTGACCAGAAAGAGTTCTTAGCATCCAAAAACTGAGAATACAGTTGCATTAGACCACGGGCGGGCTGGGGTTGAAATTCAGCCGGGAGCTTGGTTTGGAGAGGCCTTTTATGTGATCATACAACGGAGCAGCAAAAGGGGGAAAAAAGATCGTCAACCCCCCTTAGCTGGGTGTCTCGCCCTTCACCTCTCCTAATGGTGTGCTGGCTGGTCTGCAGTGTTAATTTTGACAACAAATTTTGATTTAGTTTTAGTCATAGTCTTTTGACGAAAATCTAATTTAGTTTTAATCATAATTTAATCATCTGAATAGTTTTCGTCAAGTTTTCGTCGATGAAATTATCTTAAGAATACAGTGGACTAAATCTACAGTTGATTTACCTCGACTAAAATATAAAGGGTGTAAAATACAAATGCTTTTCTTCAGTTTCCCTTGAATTAGTCACAGCACTTACACAAAATTAAACATTTATTAAAAGTTATGGAATATTATTAATATTAACAGTGTTCACCTGCTTCCCACACACCTGAGCAGTACACCACCTTACTGAGATAATCCGAGCGTTTTACAGCAGGACACGCTCTGAAAGGTACAGGGCAGTGTTTCAGGACTAAGATTAGAAGGCTAATCCACCGCGGTGTGGAAATTTTCCTAAACACAAACGCTAAACTGGGAAAAACACTTTTACCCGGCATGACTTAAAATGTCAACCTTGATGGAGATATGGGTGACGGGTTTGCAATGTTAAGATTTGTCGGGGTTTAACCCGAGGAACATTAAATAAATGTTTTAAATAGTTTTTACATAACTTAGTCTATCGGAAGTAAGACAAATCACAGGCGAGTTTGTCCTCCCCCGGGTTGAGAGCAAATTTGTGCAGCGGTGCGTTTGATGGATTTTTTTCCCTTACTTGTCCCGCCGGTCACAAATTAAATCAGGGCTGATTGATGTCGTCCCTCCAGACCCGTCGCGATGGCGGGCCTAGGGGGGCCTGCCCAGCCCACTGATACGCTTGGGCCCACCCAGCAGGCACAATAAGCTAATAATAGTGGGGCCCCCCGGTTGGATTCATAAGCCCCCCTTAGACTGAGATCTGGCGACGGGACTGGTCCCTGCCAGCAGGGTCTCGGTTGCTTCATTGATGAAAGTGTCAGTGAATTTCGTGATTGTTTTTTTAGCCTTGTTAGTTTTTATTTAGTTCTCGGTTCTCGTCATGAAAAAAGGGCCGTTGACAAAAACTATGACGAAAATATATCAACAAATTACAGTAATATCTCGGAATCTCGTATGTACGACATGTATAGCAAAATAAAAGTTATATGTTGTTATTGTTTATACGTTGTCTTATTACATCGTAGGATCGACAAACTGGTGCGAGGTCAGCTCTGTGTTGGGATGGCCGCGAGAGTCTGTGATGGTGGTGGGGAAGAGGAGATGTTGCAAAGCTGACTCCATCATGACACCCCCATCACCCGGCAGGAGACGTGGGTGAGCTAGCAGCTCCTTCAGTCGAGACGGAAACAGCTCGCTGCAGGAAGAGCCTTTGCAGGTCATCATCCCAACAGCAGTTAGACTGTAAACGCATCAGAATTCTGAGTCACTTGAACACTTTACCGCCTCTGCATCACTTATACATACAGTCCAGATACAGTAATGTAGTACACTCACCAATATAAGACACCGGTATGCTGTGACCTTACCGGCTACAAATGTAGAGATGAGTTTGATATCTGTATATATTGTTTTTGATTGTGTGGTAGATGTGGTATATGTAAGGTGTGTATTGAACAATTGAGATAAGATTTATGTAGATGTGCTTTGTATAAATGTATAGTTTTTTGCTACTTTTCTTTTATTTTAATTTTATTCTATTCTCTTTAGTTTAGTTTAGTTATTTGTTCTTACATCCCTTGTCATTTTTCTCTGTACTGAGCTGATAATGCGCAAATTTCCCCGTCGGGGATCATAAAGTTTTATCTTATATTATCTTAGCTTATCTTATCTTATCGTAGCTGGTGGTCTATGCATGTGAAAAGTCACAGAAGTTTAGGAATGTTCAGCGGATGTTGACTGAATGTCAGTGCTACCTGGGAACCACTGCCAGAAGAGGATGATGGTGTGACAAGATTTTTTTGTACACAAGTAGACTGAAAACTGAGTATGCTTTTCAATGAAAATACAATCCTTGTGACGGTCACCAAAATCAAGTTATAGCTTTGTTTACTCCCTCCAGTCCACTACTTCGGGTTCACAAAAACTCCATACAACCGCTCACAGACAGAAGCTCACAGCCTTATTGGAAAAGGAAAAGCTGAAACGTCCAAAAGTATCTTCCAAAGAGATAAACTAAGTTATAAATTATAATGATTTCGTCTGAGTTGATCGTGTTTAAATATTAAAGTTGTAATATAATCTCAAATAAAAAATGTGTTACAAGGTTGGGAGGGGTAGACCTGTGAGTACTGGACCATGGCGAGTACTGGTACCCGGTGAGTACTTGATTTGCATGTGTATGACTCACAAAACCTCTTTACATAGGAGAAGCCGGCCCTAAATAGGAGAGGGTGGGAGATGAGGAAGGCAAGGAAACAGATCCGCTCAGTTTCCCTAATTTATTTTCGGGCCAAGCCCTGCTGAGAGCCCTAAACGCAAGCGCGCGCAATATATTGCCAGAAACTGTCGAAAACCACGTTTCCAGGCATGAAAGCAACTAAAAAGCAGTTAAAGATGATAATAAGAAGAAAATAAATGAGAAATAGTGAAGAATAAAGAATAAGAGAAAAAAAGAGTTTTGTAATAAAATAAAATCCTTAAAAAAAATATATAAATGCAGGTACCGTTGTTTACAGTGTGTTTTGTCTTTGCAGTTTGTGGTGGAGGAACTGACTGGCTGACGGACTGACAATGACTGTCATGGACGGCTGTGTGGCAGGCAGGAAGTAGAACCCCATGCAGAAGACGAAGAGGAGGTAGGATGATAATTTAACCTTTATTAGGTGAGTGCAGAACGGAAACAGGGCAAACGAGCAAAAACAGGAAGATAAACCCGAAGGAAACCAAAACTACAGAGGACAAACACCGCGGGGAAGCAAATACAACGACACAACACAGGCTAGAAAACACTGGACCTAAATACCGAGGATCAAAGTGGAAGTGGGAACCAGCTGGGAAACACAGGATACTATTCCCCTAATGACAAGACCAACATGACAGAACAGAGGCAAAAGAGATCAAAATAAACAGGAGTCAAAAAACGGAGGAACAAGGACGCAGCCGGACACAAGGGAACACAGGAACTAGAAATAACAAACTGAGGACAATTCAAAAGATAACAAAAAACACTGGCACCGGCCGCAAGGACCATGACAATGACTGACGACACGGTGTGAAAATGGAGCTCAAATTAAAAACAAGGGTGAAACCTTT
>CM024204.1:33975133-34009453 GCA_013435755.1 Amphilophus citrinellus
TAATACTTACACATTATTTTAGTAGTTATACACTATTTTAAGTTTTTATAAACCCTCCCCACACACTTATACACCAAATATATACATTACTGTACAACACGTACTACGCATGTGAAGAACGAGTACCGCAAAAACCCGTGAAACAGCGAAAATACCGCGATACATATTTTACACTAATATTGATTGAAAACCTGCAAAACAGCAAGTCCACGAAAAGCGAATGGTGAGGGATTACTGTATTTGTATCACAAAAACAGTTCCTTTCCACCACAATACTGAGGGGCACATCACAGGCCTGACGCTTCAGGGTGTGTTACTCCTCCTGTTGTACACCTGAAGATATTTTACATTTGTGTCTATATTTGGTGGCTTTTTGAGTAGCATGTGCCTTGTCCATCACTAAACTAGACACAAACTATACACTCCAAACACACTAAATTTCACAAATCTCTCAAAACTTGCTATCAATATTGCTGTCTGTCTTTTGCCCCTGTCACTATCACAACTTTCACCTGTTCCCCAGCAACCAAATGTCACATTACCATTTAATTTTTTTGATTGGTTGATGTGGTGCATTTTTTCACCAATAGGAAAGGGGATGTCTATGATGTGTTTATCTGTTTGTTAACAATATAACAGCAAAAATACCAGTCTGATGCATACCACATTTGCATGAAAGATGGCCAGAGGTGAAAATTGTGGACAAGGCAGATGCTAGCCACCAAATGCAGATACAAATGTAAATGCTGTCTCCAGGTGTTCAACAGTGACACACCTGAACCTGTCAGGCTTGTTGATGTACCCTCTCTGTCTTGTGATGGACAGGAACTGTTTTTGGGGTGGCAGAAATAATTTGTGTGGTATCTTATTGTGACACCTGATTGTTCTGTAAGTAGTTGTACAAAAAAGCTGGCTACTTGAATTTAAGATGGGAAACTCCATTTGATGCATATTTTTGGCAGTATCTCAGCTGAAGAAGGCCACACACCCTCATTTGTTGCAGTAAGAAGCATATCAGTATTGTCCATGGACATGCAATGCAATAAATGTAGTGGGGATTTTTTTTTTCTACCCTAACGCATGAATAAATTGAAATATCAGGGACTGGACTGAGTAAGCCAAAACTGATCTTTTTTTTTTTTTTTTTTCCCCACTGGCAATTTTTTAATATAACACTTTTTTTTTACTAATATCGCTTGACTATTGAGCTTTATTTTTTTATTGTATTGGGCTTGATAATTTGTGCTTGAAAAGCTATCAGGAGTCATGTGAAAATGTGATCCATGAATCATTTACTTAATTACTTAAATTTAAAACCACAGATCAAACAGCTACAATACCCATGGTTGATCCAGAATTATAACATTTACATTTAACAAATATAGACTTAGCTTTTCTCTTCCAGGGTTTTGAATTGTAAATATTAATTTGAAATGTAAAACAAAGATGTAATTTTGTATTGTGCAGCTCTGATAATAATATGCTTTGGTAATAATATTATTAAGTTTGCTTTATTGTGTTATTAACATGGAATTAACAAGAAAGAGGCAGTTGTGCGTTATACGGCCTCAACATGTGGTTATTAAAAGTAAACTGCCACAAATGTTGCCTGGTAATAAATCACATCGTTGAACATAATATTTACACCATTACTTAAAAAAAAACACTAGGAACATAAGGTAGGCATCATTATAGCATTATAATATGGTTGTAGCAATGGTAATAGTATCATAACATGACAAAGCATCAGTTAAGATGATCCTGTTGTTATTATTATTATTATTATTATTATGAAGTCAGTAAATAAATCCTGGATATTACTTTAATAATTAAGTTATTTTAACTTGTTATTTCCTTGTTATTACTACTTTGTTGACACACTTTTACCACATTATTACTGAGCTGTAACAGAAAATGCTAGAGTTTTTTTAGTTGGTAAAAGGCAACAAAGATGAACTGTCATAATCCAGGATGTTCAGTACAGTATTTTTCTTGTGTGATCATAATGTGTTTATAGAGCTACAGCATCTTCTTTTTGCTGCTCAGCAAATCTTTTGTGATCTCTGATTTGAAAGTTAGAGAATCTGTCAGGGTGTTTAGGTACTTATAAATTGTCTACTTCTTTCTGTTGTAATATAAATTTGAGGTATAAAATTAGGTTACTACCAAATTACTGTCACTTATTTAAAAATATTTACTTCTAAATACTACACAGACATTGTGATTTTATAGTAGCCAAATTACCATATTGGTACCAAAATTATACTCCTATAATTACTGTCTTTTCTTCATAGGCATTGTTACTTTTGTTTCCTATTCATGGCCCCTAGTTATTGCCCCACTATTTAAATTTCAGTCTGATATATTTTAAACTCTAACAAAGTTGATGCTAAGCTACCACATGAGTAACACCTTGGTAATGACTTAAAATTAAATTGTATTAGCCTATTAGTTCCTCTCATTTCCACATTGTTATCCCACTATCTGCATATTTGTACTGAGTTTTAATATAAAATCCCCCTGGAACATTTACAAGAGGAGACCAGGGTCATTGATAACAGTAGAAATTATGCTTATGATTTAAAGACCTCAGGATATGGGGCATATCATCGTGAAGGAAAAATAAATAAATAAATAATAGAACAGCATTTGTCTAAACACCTATATAAACCAGTGAAAACTTGCTTATGCACATACACAGACACCTGACATCAGGTAGTGATGGCGATAGCAGGTCTTATAACTGGGCTGGTACTGGCTGTGTATTTATTTCAACTGAATTCAGCTGTTGTCTTTGCTATGTGCCTAGACTGTCTGAATCAAAGGACTAGTTTCACAGGTGCTGGTACTGTGACTTCATTTGTAAATTGTAAGCTGCAGGGTAGCACTCGTTTACCTGCATTCTCAATGGATGGAGATTTTATCATTGGGGGATCTTTCTCCCTTCATGCCTACATGAACACAATTTACAATAACTACACGAGCATGCCTGAGTCTGTGAAATGCAAAGGGAGGTCAGTAAATGGGAGATGTGGGTGATAAAAGCATATTTTGATATGTATGGTATCTCATACATTTCATGACTTTGTGTTCTGCCGAAAACAAAAAAGTTTTGCAAAAATGCTGATAAATTTAAAGTTTTTAAAGTCATTTAAAGTTTTGCTGTGTTTTCGCAACATATATTATAGTGTATTAAGCAACAGTTATATAAATATCAACCAAGAAAGCTTTTTAGTTTGTTTTTCAATCATTTAATACTGATTTCTCATACTAATATTGGTTACTGGATTTAACTGGTTAGGTAACCGTTCAATATACATTTGATCCACAGATAAATTGTAGTCATTTTTTTACAGTGGTCCAAACGTGCAAGTCTTCCTTATTATGTTTTCTTTTGAAATTAAATCTGATCTGAATCTTTGTTGTCTAAAAAGTGGCATAATTGCTTTGCAGCATTGACACCCGTGAACTGCGCTTCTCACGTGCAATGGTCTTTGCCATAGAAGAGATTAACAACAGCACAGAGCTGCTGCCTGGAATCAGGCTTGGGTACCAGATTTATGACTCATGTGCATTAGTACCTGTGGCAGTGCATGTGGCATTTCAGTTTTTGAATAGCTTTGACCCTGTGTTGTACACTGATAACAATTGCTCTCAATCTGGTATGGTGGTAGCTGTTGTTGGTGACTCTGGGTCTACACCATCCATCAGCATCTCACGGCTTATCAGTTCTTTTAACATTCCTCTAGTAAGTATTTTGAATTTCTGCCACATTTTCTATTTAAAATATGCATCTGCATGATTTTTGATTCTATCATTTTTTCAGAGTTGCGCTGTTTTATTTGTTTGCTTTAGGTGAGCTACTTTGCCACATGTGCATGTTTGTCTGATAAGCAGCAGTACCCAAATTTTTTCAGAACAATCCCCAGTGACCAGTTCCAAGCTGCTGCTCTAGCCAAACTGATAAAACACTTTGGCTGGACTTGGATAGGTGCTGTCCGGTCAGATTCAGATTATGGAAATAACGGCATGGCGTCTTTTCTAGAAGCAGCACAGAGAGAGGGGATCTGTGTGGAATATTCTGTGTCTTTCTATCGGACCCACCCACAGAGCAGGATTCAGAGAGTAGCAGATGTTATCCGCAGGTTTCTATATCACACATACTGCGTGAAATTTAAAATTAACCTTTCATGATGTCATGAGACAATTAAAAAATGTTCAAATACATTATATTGTCTCTTAAGGTCTAAAGCTGTGGTTGTTGTGGCATTTGCATCTTTTGGAGACATGAAGATCCTGTTGGAGGAGCTATCACTTGAGCCGTCCCCACCTCGCCAGTGGATAGGCAGTGAGTCATGGGTAACCAACACAGAATTAACAAGGTTCACTTTCTGTGCTGGGGCCATTGGATTTGGGATTCCAAAGTCTGTAATCCCGGGATTCAGAGACTTCCTGCTGAATCTCTCTTTCTCTGAAGTTGCTGCTTCCCCAGTGTTTACAGAGTTTTGGGAGGACGCATTCAACTGTACACTGAACAAAAGTAAGGTTTTCTTGATTTTAAGTTGACACACTTCTTCTCAGAGCCTACAGATAATGGCCAAATATTTTCATGTGATTTAATCACTTCTGAGGTCAAGTTCAGGTGGCAAATTTTATATATATTCTTTTTCCTTTTACCTTAGCATAATTTGTCAGATTCATCAAAGGGAAGATGTCTGAAATCTAGTTTAACTTTCACTGTTGAAAACATCTAGTCTGCCTTTTTGTATTTTTAGTTCCTGCTGCAGACAAGAAAGTGTGTGATGGAACTGAAGACATACAGAATCTCCAAAGCCAGTACACTGACACATCACAGCTCAGAATTTCTAATATGGTGTACAAGGCTGTGTATGCAATAGCACACGCCATCCATAATGCAGTGTGTAAAGAGAAAAATGCCACAGCTAAGTGTGACAAACAAATGAAGATAGAGCCCAAACAGGTCAGATTAAACAAATCTGTTAATGCCAATGTCTTCCATCATCTCTAATATCACGTGGATGAAGATTTAATATTAGTTGTTAAAATATTGTACCTTTTTTCTGTCCCTCTTGTCCCTTTCTGTCTTAATTAATTTTTACAGGTTTTAACTCAGTTAAAGAAAGTAAATTTTTCCCAGAATGGTTATGACGTATCATTTAATGCTAATGGGGATCCTGTGGCTGTTTATGAGCTGGTTAATTGGCAAAAAAGTGAAAGTGGCATCACTAAAATAGTAACTGTTGGGCTTTATGATGCATCACTGCCAGTGGGCCAGGAGTTCAGAATTAATAGAAACATAACCTGGATGGAGCATAGCACAAAAGTAATGAGTCCAAAGACAATAATCTGACTGATTAAACTTTGGAGAATAGATTAATTACTGCTGCATAACAAATATCTATATGTACTGTTATGTCTTCAACAGGTGCCAGTGTCAGTGTGCAGTGACAGCTGTCCTCCAGGAACTCGTAAAGTGCTACAGAAAGGAAAACCCACCTGCTGCTATGACTGTATACTGTGTCCTGAGGGAGAGATCAGTAATACTACAGGTAAAATAAAATTATGTTTATTGTTCATATCTGTAACCCTGAATAAACCCATCTGTCAATGTTTTTTTGTTTCTTTTCATTCAGATTCGGTTGATTGTTTACCATGCTACAAGGAATTCTGGCCTAATGCAAAGAAAGACACTTGCGTTCCTAAGCCTGTAGAATTTCTTTCTTTTCAAGACACCCTAGGAATCATCCTGGCTACAGTCTCAGCTGTTGGTGCTTGTCTGGCCATTATCACTGCAGCTATATTTTTTTGTCACAGGACAACTCCAATTGTCAGAGCCAACAACTCTGAGCTGAGCTTCCTGCTGCTCATCTCTCTGACTCTGTGTTTCTTATGTTCATTAACTTTCATTGGAGCACCATCTGAGTGGTCCTGCATGCTGCGTCACACTGCATTTGGTATCACCTTTGTACTCTGTATCTCCTGTGTACTTGGGAAAACTATAGTGGTTTTAATGGCTTTTAAAGCTACACTTCCAGGTAGTAATGTGATGAAATGGTTTGGTCCTCCACAGCAGAGAATGACTGTCATGTGTTTCACATTTATTCAAGTTTTAATATGTACTATTTGGCTGGTACTTAGCCCTCCCTTTCCTATGAAAAATCTAACCACATACAAGGAGAAAATTATACTGGAATGTGCTTTGGGTTCAGCTTTTGGCTTCTGGGCTGTGCTTGGGTATATAGGCTTACTTGCTTCATTTTGCTTTGTCTTAGCTGTTTTAGCACGTAAATTACCTGATAATTTTAATGAAGCTAAACTCATCACCTTTAGTATGCTGATATTCTGCGCAGTGTGGATCACCTTTATCCCAGCATATGTCAGCTCTCCTGGGAAATTCACTGTGGTTGTGGAGATATTTGCCATTCTGGCTTCCAGCTTTGGACTAATGATGTGTATATTTGCTCCAAAATGTTTTATCATATTGTTTAAGCCCGAGAAGAACACCAAGAAATCTTTAATGAACAAAAATCAGTCATAGCATATCAGAGCTTTGGAAATGGTTAATATTCCAACAGCAAGTCAAAATTGTACACATTCAGTGAACATAACAAAGATATTCATTTTCATATGTTAATTTAATGAAATATTTACATTTTTCTGTTAAGCTCTTTGTAATTTACATGCCAATTGTTGAATTATTCGTTATTTATGTGTGTAATTGTTTAATAAATGTTTCATTCATACTTAAGCACATAAATATAAAGTCACATTTCATAGTAAATCTTGTTTGTTAGAGAGTTGTTTAATACAGCTGCTGTTAATCTTTCTATTTGTCTACAAAACCAAGCTTAAAAATGCAATTTTAAGTTTAGCATCAACTGAGTGAGCTCTGTGATATCATAGTCATGTACACCTATCTGGCACCACTTGAGTAATTCATGTCGTGTTTCACTGGGAAATATTGAGCTCTGATTTTCATGCTACTTTGAGATGTAGCAGACACGTGAATGTTGTTTATTAAGCAGTAGCCTCCCCAAGCTGCGGCCTTATGTCGCAAAAGAGACGAGGTGGACTAAGTCTAAGTAAGCCTCCCCAAGCAGAGCAATACACCCTCCCCACCACAAATCTGTTCAGTAAGATTTAAGGAACACAACAAAAAGGCTGCTGTGGCATTAACGTATCCTGTATAATCCCAAAAGAATAAAAGAATAATCAGAAAGAAATTTTAATTAATGGCTTGCACCTGTTCCTGTCCTAACAAGTTGCCAAATTACATATGTATGAATGCTGAATAGCAACATCCATAACCTTAGGATTTAGTAACCAACTGTTGGCAACTGGTTTTCTTTTTTTCTTTTTTTTCTTTTTTTTTGTCATCCTGTAGCAAGTTACAATATGGCAGACATACCAGCACAGCTTCTAAAAAATGCCATATATCAAATTGGACAAGTTGCATAAAAATTTCAAATCAGTGTATTGGAACATGAGTTTTTTTCTTCTTAAATTTCCCTAAAGCAGTAAAGGACTATATACACATACATACAGAGAGAGAGAGAGAGACACACACACACACACACACACACACACACACACACACACACACACACGCACACACACACACATACACATAATTTTCAACTCACCTGTTGGGCAGACTTCTGTCCTCCAAGCTCAGGTCCTTTGTGACGGAAAAATTTGTATTCCAACTTTAATAATGTCTGTGTACCTCTTGGATATATAAAGACTGAGTGTGTGAAGATAAGAAAACAAGTAAAATGTACACTGCGTCATCACACAGGTTACTATCATGCTGATGCCTACATGGTGGTTGGAACTGGAACTCCCCACAGCCAAGAGAACAAGATTGTATCTACACAATGAGTATAAAGAAGCTGCTATTATTTTGTTCTTTGGACAGTGCTGGTGCGGAGAGTGTTCATGCTGTATTGATTCCTTTGCAAAGGTTTACTCTCTTTCAAAAAATCATCGGAAAATCAGTTTGGTTTTGGCGCTCAGCTTATTTATCCACCACACCTCTACCAGAGGCCTGGGAGCTTCAGGGTCCTACATAGTTTTTTTATCTGTTTCTAGGACAGCACTCTTCTGGAATGAGATGTCGTTCCTGGAATCTGCTGGACCCACTGTCCCAGTTTGGGGGTCACTGCCTCCAGTGTTCCATTTACCACCAGGACCACTGTTATCTTCACCCTCCACATCCTCTCTAGTGCTTCTCTTAGCCCTTGGTATTTTTTGAGCTTTTTGTGTTCCTTCTTCTTGATGTTCACATCACTTGGTATTGCTCCATCTATCACTACAGCTCTTTTCCTCTGCTTGTCCACCACTACTATGTGCAGTTGGTTATTGATCCCCAGTTTGTCTGTCTGTATTTGGAAGTCCCACAGGATCTTAGCTTGGTCATTCTCAGCAACTCATGGGGCCATATCCCATTTTGATCTCGGGACTTCCAGGTCATACTGTCACAGCTGGTGCAGGCAAGGCAGGAAGGACCTCAAAGCAGGACGCAGACGAGAGCTGATTTGGCGTGCAGATTTATTAGAAAAACATTCAAACACAAAACAGGCTGATGGGGAGCCCGCAACATGAAGAAACTCGAAACTCAAAAACTCGAAAACCCGAAACTTGATACTTAAAAAATTGAAAGAAAACACACAGCCGTTGCCACAGAGACGTGGACAAGACGAGGACCTGAACAACGAACAGAGGAAAACTAAGAGCTTAAATACACACGAGGAATCAGGGAGAGTGGAAACAAAGGAACAGATGAAACAAATGAACCTAATAACACAACACAGGGGAAGTAAATTGAACACAACACACAAGGACCATGAGACTACCAAAATAAAACAGGAAGTGACACACAGACCTAACACAGAAGATGTGACAAGGGGAGAAGACATTACATGAAGACACAACAAAGTGAGAAGACTGAACTATAAAACACAACCCAAAATGACAACAAAACTGAACTAAACAAAAAGAAACTCAAAACAATGGACCACCGGCCCAGAACCATGACACATACTCGGCACAGATGTTCCTGTATACTATGCCAGCCACTTGGTTATGGTGTCCCATGTGTGCCCTGGGTGCTGGCATCTTGCACCCTACTGTTTTGTGCTGAATTGAATCAGGGGCATCTCTGCACAGCCTGGTCTTGCCTGGTGTGGTAGACCCCAGTCTCTATCTATCTTGTGCTTGTTCTAGTGTTAATTTCGTTGATGAAATGTTTTCGTCATAGTTTTCGTCGACGACCCTTTCATTCATGGCAATAACGAGGTGATAACTAAATAAAAACTACCTAAAATTATAAAAACGACGAAATTAATTGACACTTTTGTCAACGAATGAAACGAGACAAAAATGCTTGGCGGGGACGAAATCCAATCAGAACTTATTTAATTTTGTGACAGGGCGGGACAAATTAGGAAAACATCCAATCAAACGCACAGTTGCGGAAATTTGCTCTAAAGGACACACTAGCCTGTGATTTGTCTTTATTTCTGATAGAACTAAGTTATGCAAACAATGTCAGCAGGGACAAAGAGAAGAGCCGATGTATGGCCACATTTGTCCTTTGATGTTGTGACAAACAAAACGGTGTGTAAACCATGTGGGGCGACTTTCTCGGATAAAAACACGACAAATCTTAAACAACATCTGCAAACCAGTCACCCGGATCTCCATGCAAAGGTAAGCATTTTAATGTCATGCATTTTAATGTCATGCAGGGTAAAGTGTTTAGCGTTTGTGTTTAGAGAAAATCACCACACCGCGGTGGATTAGCCTTTCCTAATCTTAGTCCCAAACACTACCCTGTACCTTTCAGAGCTTGTCCTGCTGTAAAACACTCGTTTTATCTCAGAAAGGTGGTATTATTGATCAGGTGTGTGGGAAGCAGGTGAAGCGTTCATGTTAATATTATTAATAATATTCCATAACTTTTAATAAATGTTTAATTTTGTGTAAGTGTGTATAATGACTAATTCAAGGGAAATGAAGAAAAAGCATTTACATTTTACACCCTTTATATTTTAGTCGACTAAATTGACTGTAGGTTTAGTCGACTATATTCTTAGGATAATTTTGTCGACTAAAACTAGACTAAAACTAAAACTGTTCAGATGGCTAAATTATGACTAAAACTAAATTACATTTTCGTCAAAAGACCATGACTAAAACTAAATCAAAATTTACTGTCAAAATTAACACTGGCTTGTTCCTGTGCTGCCATGATTAGTGCCGCTCTGGTGTCTTTCAGCCCAGCTTTGTGCAGCCATTGGTAAGATTTTTCGATATCAGCTACTTCTTCTATCTGCCGGTGGTACATGCCTGTCCTTTCATGAATGTTCCTCCTGCCTGAGCTATTCAATAAGCAGATGATCATACTCACGGATCTTTATCGTTTCATCCAGAATAGTGATTCTGATACTCACTAGTTCTCTGCCTCCTTCCTTACACTTAGCGTACAGTCTCAGGATACTGGATTTAGGGTAAAACCCTGGATGCATGATAAGAAGCTTTCTTGTCTTGATGTCAGTGGCTTCTATCTCCTCCTTTGGCCAGCTTATTATCCCAGCAGGGTATCTGACAACTGGCAGGGTGTAGGTGTGGAGAAGATGGCTGATGGTTGCTCCATTCCATAGTCGGTATCCGTAGTCATTCTTGTTGATGATCTGGCTGACGGGGTTCAGACCTATGCAGAATAGCAGTGGGAACAGAGCATTTCCTTGGTAAATCCTGCATTTGATGATAACTTGTACAATTGGCTTGAAGTTGGCCTCTAGTGTTGTTCTCCACATCCCCATCGAGTTCCTGCTAAAGGCTCTTAGGGTTTTGTTGACAGTGTACACTTCAAGGCATTCCAGGAACCATGTATGTGGTATTGAGTCATAGGCTTTCTGGGAATCAGTCAGTCATTCTGGGTGTGTCTCAGCCTTTAGCAGCTGGTTCATTTTTGCTGCCAGGTGCTCATGGAGTGCAGTTAGCTTCTTCAGCCAGTAGGTGTGAATTATGTCAGGGCCTGGTGCTGTCCAGCTCTTCATATTTGAGACTCTTTCCTGGATGTCATCCACTGTGATGATTACTGGAGCCTGTTCTGGGAGGTTGCTGTGGTCTGCACTTAGATCCACCAACCACTGAACCACTGCGCTGCAGTGGTTTGAATCATATTTGTCTAATAGACTCCAAATTGTTCCTTTAAATGGGGAGTCTTCTTTACACGGTAAGGTTAATTATGGAGTTCCACAGGGTTCTGTGCTAGGACCAATTTTATTTACATGCATAATATACATGCTTCCCTTAGGCAGTATTATTAGAAAGCATTTCATACATTTTCATTCCGCTTGACCTGTCCATGAAGCTAGATGATGCATATCAGTTATTTAAGGAATGTCTTAAAGACATTAAAGCTTGGATGACCTCTTAAAGCTTGGATGACCTCTAATTTCCATCCATCCATCCATCCATTCTCTTCCGCTAATCTGGGGCCAGGTCGCGGGGGCAGGAGCCTAAGCAGAGAAGCCCAGGCTTCCCTCTCCCCAGCCACCTCCTGCAGGCGTTCCCAGGCCAGCCGAGAGATATAATCTCCCCAGCGTGTCCTGGGTCTACCACAGAGGGGTAGCTTAATATGTATACAGCTTAATATGTTTATTGAGACACAGGATCTTCTTAAATTGTTTGAAAACTATAACTTGATGAATTTGATGAGCATTCAGCTTGTATAGCTGAATTCCTATAACACAGATACTTGATTCAAGATTAAATACAGACACAATTTTCTGGTCATGAGTTTTCTATAACTATGGCTATATTACTATCAAATGTAGTAGAAATAGGTAGTTTTACATTTTGCCTGCCTGATTTATGGTTATCACATAGAAACTAAAAACTTCTGCAGTGATGCGGACGCTGCACTGGTCTGTCGTGGTAAAGAGGGAGCTTAGTGTAAAAGCGAAGCTCTTGATTTACCAGTCGATCTACGTTCCTACCCTCACCTATGGTCACGAGCTTTGGGTAGTGACCAAAAGAATAAGATCGCGAATACAAGCAGCAGAAATGAGTTTCCTTCGAAGGGTGGCTGGCCTCTCCCTTAGAGATAAGGTGAGGAGTGCGGCCATCCAGGAGGGGCTCAGAGTAGAGCCGCTGCTCCTCCACATCGAAAGGAGCCAGTTGAGGTGGCTCGGGCATCTGATTAGGATGCCTCCTGGCCGCCTCTTGGGTGAGATGTTCCGGGCATATCCCACTGGGAGGAGGCCCCGTGGTAGTCCCAGGACACGCATTTTAGCCAATATTACAATATTGCAATCTAAACTTCTACCTGAAGTAGTATACAGACACATTAAAACATAATAGTAATAAGGCTATACAACATAAACACTTACTCAAAGGCCAGTGGGCAAGGGCATGTCCTTGTGATGATTAAATGAAAAAAAAAAAAAGAAAACCTTGTCTAAGGAGCTATATAACTGAGTGAAAATAAACTCACACCCATGTACACACACTATAAGGCAGGGATGGAGATAGCAGCTTTTGTAATTAATCTAATATTTCTTGCGTGTTTGCTTAACCTGAACTCAACTGTTGCCTTGTCAGTATGTCAAAAGACTATGCTTACAGTGGCTCAGGCCGGTACTACAGCATCATCTGTGAATTGCAAGCTACAGGGAAGCACTCGTCTGCCTGCATTCTCAGTGGATGGGGACTTTGTCATTGGAGGTGCTTTTTCCCTTCACTCCTACACTCACACAGTTTACAGTAACTACACAAGCATGCCTGAGCCTGTGAGATGCAAAGGAAGGTGAGTAAATGGAAGAAGAGGGTGCTAAAAAAGTGTTTCACAGTTTAAGAATAAAAAGGTTTTCACATGTATGATGATCAGTTGTGCTGCATGACTTTTGTGTAGTTCTGAAAGAGTCAACAAGACAAGTATTCTAACAGGTGTTTGTATACTTTTTAAGGTAAATTTTTGTGTATTTTCAAAACAGAAACCATATCTGTTTTAAAAATATTGAACAGAAAATTAAATAACTTTACATTTTTATGTACAATTTTCTACGGAATTCTCATGCTAATCTCTTGTGCTAAATGTAACTGTTCAGGCAATGTGAAGTGATTATCACCTGAAACTGCCAATCTTTTCTTAGTGTGTGTGTGTTACCTGGACTAATCTGACCTGAATCTGTATTGCTTAAATTCAGAGTTGACAGCACTAATGCCAAAGACCTGTGCTTTTCACATGCAGTGGTCTTTGCCATACTTGCAAATCTTACTTAATGTGTTTTCTTTTAAAATTTTACCAGACCTAAATTGATTGCCTAAATTCTAACATGATGTGACTGTCTGCAGCATTGACACCAGTGAGCTGCAATCATCACGTGCAATGGTCTTTGCCATAGAAGAGATTAACAACAGCACAGAGCTGCTGCCAGGAATCAGGCTTGGTTATCAGATCTATGACTCATGTGCATCAGTGCCTGTGGCAGTTCACATTGCTTTTCAGTTCTTAAATAGCTTCGACCCTGTGTTTTACGCTGATAATGATTGCTCACACTCTGGTATGGTGGTAGCTGTTGTTGGTGACTCTGGGTCTACGCCATCAATAAGCATCTCACGACTCATCAGTGCCTTTAACATTCCTCAGGTAAATATTTAGAATTTCTGGCAAACTGGGGATTCAAAAAGGAAATGTGCATGATGTGTGTTTGTGCAGTTCTTTCAATGTTACACTGTTTTATTTCTTTTGGTTTAGGTGAGCCACTTTGCCACATGTGCATGCTTGTCTGACAAGCAGCAGTACCTGAGTTTTTTCAGAACAATCCCCAGTGATCAGTTCCAAGCTGAAGCTCTAGCCAAGCTGGTAAAACACTTTGGCTGGACTTGGATAGGTGCTGTTCGGTCTGATTCAGATTATGGAAATAATGGCATGGCATCATTTTTAGAAGCAGCACAGAAAGAGGGGATCTGTGTGGAATACTCTGTATCCTTCTATCGTACCCACCCACAGAGCAAGATTCAGAAAGTAGCCAATGTTATCCGCAGGTTTTTTCATCACAAATATTGAGATATTGCATGAAGATTAATTTATTTTCTTAAAAAAAAAATTTGTGATGTGTTGACACAGTGTTTCTAATGTGCTATATTTTTGCTCAAGGTCTAAAGCTGTGGTCATTGTGGCATTTGCATCTTTTGGAGACATGAAGATCCTGTTGGAGGAGCTATCACGTGAGCCTTTCCCACCTCACCAGTGGATAGGCAGTGAGTCATGGGTAACCAGCACAGAATTAGCACAGTTCAGTTTTTGTGCTGGGGCCATTGGATTTGGGATTCAGACGTCTGTAATCCCAGGTTTCAGAGACTTCCTGCTGAATCTTTCTCTCTCTCAAGTGGCTGCTTCCCCAATGCTTACTGAGTTCTGGGAGGATGCATTCAACTGCTCACAGAAAAAAGGTAAAAAAGTTTGCTTAATTTTTAAAATATCCCATTAACCATGTAGTTGTACAAAGTCCACTGCTGATATATGACCTGACCCCTTTTCACCTACTGATAATGATCAAATATTAATTGAACACAGGTGTATATCTGGAAATATTCTCACTTGATATGATGACTTTTCAGGTTTTTTTTTTTCAGTCTTTTTTTAATTTGAGGGGACTTAATTCTAATTTTATACTCATATATACTTATATTATTTAATCCCCTTTTATTCCGCTTTTACAAATTTGAGGCATACTGCTAACATAATTTGCTAAAATTAATCAACAATAACACACCTGAAATGTAGTTTAAATTTTAGGCTTGAATACATCTTCTCTGTCTTTTTATGTTTTTAGTTCCTGCTTCAGACAAGAAAGTGTGTGATGGAACTGAAAACATGCAGAATCTCCAAAGCCAGTACACTGACACATCTCAGCTTAGAATTACTAACATGGTGTACAAGGCTGTGTATGCAATAGCTCATGCCATCCATAATGCAGTGTGTCAGGGGAAAAATCCCACAGCTATGTGTGACAAACTAACTAAGTTAGAGTCCAAACAGGTCAGAATATGTTAATGCCAATGTCTTTCAACACCTCTAAAATAACTTGGATGAAATGAAACCTTAATATGTTAATACCAAAACATTATGCATTTTCCTTCTCTTCCCTCCCTTTCTGTCTTAATTCATTTTTACAGGTTTTAACTCAGTTGAAGAAAGTCAATTTTTCCCAGAATGGTTATGATGTGTCATTTAATGCTAATGGGGATCCTGTGGCTGTTTATGAGCTGGTTAACTGGCAGAAAAGTGAAAGTGGCATCACTGAGATAGTAACTGTTGGGCTATATGATGCATCACTGCCAGCGGGCCAGGAGTTCCAAATTAAAAGAAACATAACCTGGATGGAGGGTCGCATGCAAGTAATTAGTCAAAGGACAAGAATGTGACAAATTAAAATTTGGTCAATGGAATCATTACATGTTGCATAGCAGCGTCTGAGACTCATTGTATTTGCTTTATGTCTTTCACAGGTGCCGGTGTCAGTGTGCAGTGACAGTTGTCCTCCAGGAACTCGTAAAGTGCTGCAGAAAGGAAAACCCATCTGCTGTTATGATTGTATACAGTGTCCTGAGGGAGAGATAAGTAACACTACAGGTAAATGTTTGTCCATGCATGTAAAATGGTTTTATTCTACAAGTCTGCAGCATCTCATTTTTTCTTCCTTTCAGATTCTGCTGATTGTTTACCCTGCCACGAGGAATTCTGGCCTAATGCAAAGAGAGACATTTGTATCCCCAAGCCTGTAGAATTTCTTTCTTTTCAAGACGACCTAGGAATCATCCTGGCTACATTCTCAGTTCTCGGTGCCTGTCTGGCCATTATGACTGCAGCTGTATTCTTTCATCACAGGACATCTCCAATTGTTAGAGCCAACAACTCTGAGCTGAGCTTCCTGCTGCTCATCTCTCTGACTCTGTGTTTCTTATGTTCATTAACTTTCATTGGAGCACCATCTGAGTGGTCCTGCATGCTGCGTCACACTGCATTTGGCATCACCTTTGTTCTCTGTATCTCCTGTGTACTTGGGAAAACTATAGTGGTTTTGATGGCTTTTAAAGCAACACTTCCAGGTAGTAATGTGATGAAATGGTTTGGTCCTCCACAGCAAAGAATGACTGTTGTGTCTTTCACCTTTATTCAAGTTTTAATATGTACTATTTGGTTGTTATTTAGCCCTCCCTTCCCAATAAAAAATCTAACCACATACAAGGAGAAAATCATACTGGAATGTGCTTTAGGCTCTCACATTGGCTTCTGGGCTGTGCTTGTGTACATAGGGCTACTTGCTTCTTTTTGCTTTGTTTTAGCTCTCTTAGCCCGAAAATTACCTGATAATTTTAATGAAGCTAAGCTTATCACCTTCAGCATGCTGATATTCTGTGCAGTGTGGATCACTTTTATCCCAGCATATGTCAGCTCTCCTGGGAAATTCACTGTGGTTGTGGAGATATTTGCCATTCTGGCTTCCAGCTTTGGACTAATAATGTGTATATTTGCTCCAAAGTGTTTTATCATATTATTTAAGCCCGAGAAGAACACCAAGAAATCTTTAATGAAGAAAAATTAGTAATAGTTTGGCAGTGGTTCGAAAATGGCTAATATTGCAATTGTAAATTTAAATTGTACACATTCAATGCACATTTCAATGTTCTTCTTACATGAAACATTTACTACTTTTTTCCTTGAATGTTGAAAATTTGTATGCCCATTAAAAATAAAATTCAATTATTTTACATGTAATTGCTTTATGTATGAATATTTACTTCAGAGTTAAGCACATTAATAAATATAACGTCACATTCCACACTAACAGCGTTCTGAGTTATTTCTCAGTGGTTTGATACAATTTATTCTAACATTTCCATCTGTATCAAACACCAATAGCAAAAGTACAAATGTAAGTGCAATGTGAACTGAGTGAGCTTCTTTCATAGTATAACTATATACACCTATTTGGTACAGCTTTTATCATTTATTCGCATAATGTTAACCCCTTAACTGGCAGCAAAAAAAATCACCTGAAACAACTACATAACACCCTCTGGTTATTATTGGCTCTGAACAACCCATTTCATAGCCTATTAACCGGCTGCGTCTGGTCCGCGGAATGAAGTGCATTTATATGGCAGGCTAGACCCGCCCATTTTGACTGACACCTCATTCGGCCAATCATGTTAAGAAATGGGTTTCCCAGAGCCAATAATACTCAGAGGGCATCACGTAGCTTTGTCAGGTGATTTGGTGCAGCCAGTTACATGATTGGCCGAATAACGTGTCAATAAAAATGGGAGGGTCTAGCCTGCCATATAAAAGGGACTACAAACGGCCCGTCACCGGGCCCTTGCCAGTTAAGGGGTTAATGAATTTTTGGTCTGTCAAGTGACCAAAATACATTTTCCTTAGTTATGAACAGTAACGACATGAATAAGATTAGCATATATTTTTCCTTTCTTTTTTTTTTTCTTTTTTTTTTTAACTGACCATGTGTTTGGAAAGATGTCATTTGGTCAACATATAAATACAAGAGAAAATCAAGTAGTAAACAAAGCAAGCTAGTTGAACCATAGTGTAGTGGTTTATACGTTCCTCTAAAATGCAAAGATTCCCTGGCTGATGTCTGGGGGGTGACAAGTCTCGTTGGCATTGTGTCAGACATTTAGTAGAAAATCTACCAAATCAACACACCTGGAACTTCTCCTCTAGTTACCCCTTGTGAATGAGGGAGCAGCCAAAATATGCTTTTTTCATTTGTTTGTTTGTTTTTTACACAAATTGAAGAATATATATATATATATATATATATATATATATATATATATATATTTTTTTTTTTTTTTTTTTTGGCATAAGGCTAGGCTTTATTATCATCAGTTTAATCAAATTAAATTCACATGTACTGTGTTAGGCTAAGAAATTAATATATGCTCAGTTGGACATAATAGAGATTTAGCTTTTTTAGGAAATGTTGGGAAATTCCACTTCTAAAGTTTATTTCTTGACTTTCAACCAAACTACAGAGCACTGATCTTTAAAACGACCTCAGCTGTCAACTGATCACCACCTGGTGGTAAGTTGGATCAGGTGGTGGGGAAGGATGCTGGACAGACCTGGCGCACATCTATACCACGTGGATAGGTCTTTACATATCCTCTGCCAGGACTGCTGAACAGGCATATAAGACCACGTAACATGCATATAGTTATTGAGTGTGTCACACCCATTTGGAACATCCTTTGTCCAGTATAGTGTGTTCTATGGGGAATTCCGTATTGTATAAGTTGAAATTTGGGACTTTTAGTCATTTTGAAGATATTTAAACATATTTCTGTCCACGTTTTGATCTGGGTTGATGGAGAGATCACGCTGGGAGGGAAACGGAATCATCAATTTTTAATAATAATTTATCCGATTTTGATAACAATTTAGGGCTAGAAATATTTAGAAATTCTGTTACCCATATAGGTATTTCTAAATTCAGTTGATTGAGATTAAATCTTTCCTGCAGGATGGACTTCAATTGCTTGCATTCAAGAAATTTACTGTTGCTGATTCCATATTTTGATATAAGTTCTTGGAAGTTTCCCTGTTGAATAACATGTTCTAGATTTTAATAATGATCCTGACAGATTATTATTTTGTAAATACGTTGCCTACTCGTTTTTTAAATAATCACAATAATCAATTGTTCCTTAAATAATTATGTATTAAATCTCCAGTTCGTAATTGGTGGTGTGACTCTTTTCTGTGTCAGAGCGACAGATACTGGTGCACAATCACTGATAGTGATAGAATGAATCTGAGTGTCTGTGATATCCATTATAATGGAGCTGCTAGCTAAAAGGTAATCTAAGTGAGAGTGAGAGTGGTGTACTGGGGAAAAGAAGGTGTAATCCCTGAGAGTGGGGTGGTGTGAATGCCAAGCATCGCAAATACCAAAATCCTTCATGTATTGTTTAAGAATGTCTGCAAACTGCTGGTTCCTTTGAATCACTGCTGTACTGAGCCTGTCAATATCTGGATTAAATACTAGGTTGAAGTCTCCTCCTATTGTAAGTGTTGCATCAGACTGATCAGAAAGTGAAGTGAAGACAGTATGAAAAAAGGAGGAGTCATCAACATTTGGCCCATATATACTAGCAATACTTAAATATGTATTTTGAATTGACAAGTAAAGTATTATAAACCTACCTTCTGGATCTATTGTAGTGTTGCTAATGGTGAAGTTTATCTTTCTATTAATCAATAGGGCCACCCTCCTTATTTTGAGTTGTGGCAGGCTGAGTAAGCATGATGGACTTCTGGAGAGGTAAGTGTGTGTACAGATGTTTTGGACATGGAGAAAGACAACAACTGTCTGTAAGTCATTTTGCTGATTAAAAATTTTTTAGCCTCTTTTCCCTTGAACCGACTCCACACATATTCCATGAGACAAACCTCAGTGTGGTCATGTTTAAATTAAGCAGGGGAATGTTGGATGTTCACTAAAGGTGTTTTTGTGTGAGTATGCGCTGTGTGTTTGTGTGAGTGTTCATACTACAGTATATGCTGATGTGTGCATGTGTACATGTTGTGTTGGTGTGTGTACACACTTCATGTTGGTATATGCGTCTGTGCTGCTGTCGTGGTACTGGGCCGTTGACCAGTGTTTTGTGTCGTTTTTCTTTGAGGTTTTTTTTTTGCTATATTTCTGCTGTGTTTCCAAGTTTGCTTTCTGTTTAGATTCTTAGTTTGTTATAGATTTCTGAATTCTGTTATTAGTTATAGTTATTTGTATTTAATTCTTATTTTCCTTTGTTATTAACGAAGGAAAACACACTGCACACAGCTGCCACAGAGCCGAATCTTGACAGTATGACGTGACCGAGCATGGACCCAAGAGACATAATCAAGAAAGAGCTCAGAGATGAGGTTGGCAGATTGTTCAGGATTTTCACTTGCTTCAGTGATACTATGGACTCCAAAACCCTCTTAGTTAGGTAGACTGCATTGGATGCCCTCATCAAGAAAGATCCTTGGCTTGTGCAGTTACCGGGGATGTCCCATGCATACACTCACCTCCACCTTGCAAAAGGTTAGGACTCATGAATATGCTCTCTCCATCTTCCACTCCTCTCCATCATCACAGCCACCACCTGCACTCCAGCCAACTTACGCCTTTTCCATTCCACCCACTTCTCCTCCACCAGAGTGTCCAGAGCTGATGGGTTCTGTTCCACCCAAGCACCCAGAGGGTCCCGCTCCGAGGGTCCTGAGTCCTGGAGTTTGAGGTTACCTATGCCAGAGGTGTCCCATCATCTCCTTCGCTGGGAGCCAGCCAAGCCCCCTGGGAGTAGTTGCTGCTGGCCACGCAGCCAGCCTCCTGAACTGATTTGATTTTGCTGGGGGTCATGTGGCTGGCCTGCTGAACTGATTCGTCTTCTTCGCTGGCCACTTGGCCAGCCTCCTGGGTTCATCTGTCTTCGCCACTGGTGTTGCGGCCGTCCTCTTGGATGTCTTTGTTTTCGCCGCTGGCCCCATGACCAGTCCCTAGAACTGCTTTGCCCAAGTCACTGGTCATGTAGTTGGCCTCCTGAACTGCTTCGTCCCCACCACAGTATGATAAAAAGAAAAACAAAATGTGGAAAAGACACAGGAAGCTGCATGAAGTAAATGAGACAGACGCACATGATTCTCAGGGGGATTTGGCATGCCTTGAGCTGAACACAGTACAGGGGAAAGATAATGATGCAATATGGCTCACAACAAAAATACAAGGAGTTAAGTTAAAAATGGAACTGGATACTGGCCTTTATTGTCATTATACAGGATGTACAATGAGATTGGAGGGCCACTCCTGTTCAGTGCCATGCAATAGAAAAGTCAAACTCTCTAAAATAAAAATATAATGTATAAAATATACAAAAAATAAAATATATAAAAATATGTACAGAAAATAAAATGTATTAAAAATACAGAAAATAAGAGAACGTATAAAAATATATACATTGGTGCATATATACATTCATAAGAAATATATACATTGTAAGAAAAGGAAAAGAAGTGTATACATATAATAATGATGGTGAATATTGCACTTGGTGAATGAATACTGGATATTACTCAATATAGGAGTGATAGATATTGTTCAGTATGAATAATATAATTGCACAGAGATGTGGGTATTGCACAGTTACAGTGGGTGAGTGTGAGAGTTCAGGGTGGTGATTGCTCTGGCGAAGAAACTGTTCTTGAGTCTGTTTGAGAAAAATAAGTGCCACGTGGAACTTCATGTTCTGAAAAATGCAAGTGTGCCAGTATTTTGGCGTCACTAGTTGAAACACATCCACCTCAACTGGAAAGAAATAAAGTCCATGAGACTGGCACATGGTCTGAGTGCACATCCTGTGGATGAAAGACTGAAACAGATACTTGAGAAACATGCTCAGGTGTTCAAACAGGAACTGGCACTCTAAAAACTATTAAGCACAGATCATACTGGAGGACAATGCAAAACCCAGATTTCACAAGGCACGTCCTGTACCATATGCTGTGTGCCCCAAAGTCAAAGCAGAGCTCCAATGCTTGGAAGAGCAAGGAATACTCACCAAGGTGGAATGGTAAGACTGGGCTACACCAATAGTATCAGTGAGCAAGAAGGCAAGTGATAGTATGCAAATCTGTGGTGATTTCAAGGTTTCAGGGAACCCAATCCTCTGCATAGATCAGTACCCACTTCCACAGATAGAAGACATATTCACAGTAGTGGCAGGTGGCAAACATTTTTCATAAACTGACCTTGCTCAAGCTTATCTTCAGATGGAAGTAGAAGAAAAATCCAGAAAATATCTAGTGATAAACACTCATAGAGGCCTATATCAGTACAACAGACTGGTCTTTGGTATCACCAGTGCCCCAGCAGTATGGCAACGTGCTATGGACCAGGTTCTGCAGGACATCCCAGGAACACATGACAAACGTCACAGGTGTTGATGAGGAGACTCATTTGGCTAACCTAGCAGCAGTGCTGGCCAGGCTAGAAAAATATGGACTGAGAGCAAACAAAGACAAATGTGAATTCTTTCAGGATGCCATTGAATGTTGCTGCTGACTCAATGAAATACACAACAGTGTTGAGAAAAATAGGGGGTGGAGGGATCTGTTTCAACAGAAAACTTCTGGTGTAACATTTTTCAAACTGTTACATAAAACAGCACGAGATCTTGTGTGATAATAGATGTTTTTCTCCAAACACAAGTGTTGTAAAACCTAAAATATACACTCCATGCTCTCTGAAACATTAATTAAGAATTAATTTTCCATTTATTAATGTCAGACATGCTATTTATGCATTCTAATTTAATCTGTTCTTCAAAATTTGCTGTAGACACTTATGTGGGAATTATGAGGGAACTCTTGGCTCAGGACAAAATTATCCTGAACCATACTGTGAAGGATTAGAATATGAATAGCACAAATGGGTTAATCAAAGCCCACTTGGTAAGAGCATGTGCTTGAGAAAATGACAAAGCCCCTTTGTCTGAAGACCTATATAAACCAATGAAAACAAACTAACACACACATATACACACTTGATCTCAGTCAGGGATGGAGATAGCAGCTCCTGTAGTTGGTCTAGTATTAGCTGTGTGTTTGTTTCACTTGTACTCAGCTGATGCCTTGGGAGTATATGTAGATGGTTTGAGTCAAATGACTAGGTATACAGACACTCGGGCTGGTACTGTGGCACCGTCTGTGAATTGTAAGCTGCAGGGAGGCACTCGACTGCCTGCATTCTCAAAGGATGGGGACTTTTGCCTTTCATGTCTACATGCACACAGTTTACAATAACTACACCAGCAAACCTGAGCCTGCAAAATGCAAAGGGAGGTCAGTAAGCGGAAGAAGTGGGTGCTAAAAACATGTTTCACTGTGTAAGAATAGAAAAGTTTTCACATGTATTATGTGTAGTGCTGAAAGTAATGCTTTGTGTTTTTCAAAATAGAAAAATATAGTGTTGAAAAAAGTTTTCTAAATATTAAACAAAAAACAAAATCCTTTACATTTTAAAATCTATTTTTGTAGTGAGTTCTTATACTAATCTTACGTGCTGAATTTAACTGGTCATGCAAACCTCTGATGTCCATTTGATCAGGTTTGGACCTTTATCATAATTTAATCATAGTCCAACCCTACAACAATTCCTGACTATGTTGACTGTTGAGATTTAACATGATTTAAGTCTATATTTTAAATTCTAAAAGTAACACAACTGTCTGCAGCATTATCGCCACTCAACTGCAATTATCACGTGCAATGGTCTTTGCCATAGAAGAGATTAACAATAGCACAGAGCTGCTGCCTGGAATCAGGCTTGGTTATCAGATCTATGACTCGTGTGCATCAGTGCCTGTGGCAGTTCATGTGGCATTTCAGTTTCTGAATAGCTTCGACCCTGTGTTTTACACTGATAATGATTGCTCACAATCTGGTATGGTGGTAGCTGTTGTTGGTGACTCTGGGTCTACGCCATCCATGAGCATCTCACGACTCATCAGTGCCTTTAACATTCCTCAGATAAATATTAAGAATTCCTGGCAAACTGGGGATTCAAAAAGGAAATGTGCATGATGTTTGTTTTTGCAGTTCTTTCAGAGTTACACTGTTTTATTTCTTTTGGGTTAGGTGAGCCACTTTGCCACATGTGCATGCTTGTCTGACAAGCAGCAGTACCTGAGTTTTTTCAGAACAATCCCCAGTGATCAGTTCCAAGCTGAAGCTCTAGCCAAGCTGGTAAAACACTTTGGCTGGACTTGGATAGGTGCTGTCCGGTCAGATTCAGATTATGGAAATTATGGCATGGCATCATTTTTAGAAGCAGCACAGAAAGAGGGGATCTGTGTGGAATACTCTGTATCCTTCTACCGTACCCACCCACAAAGCAGGATTCAAAAAGTAGCCGATGTCATCCGCAGGTTTTTACATCACAAATATTGAGATATTGCATGAAGATTAATTTATTTTCTTAAAAAAAAAAAAAAAAATTGTTATGTGTTGACACAGTGTTTCTAATGTGCTATAATTTCTCGCAAGGTCTAAAGCTGTGGTTGTTGTGGCATTTACATCTTTTGGAGACATGAAGATCCTGTTGGAGGAGCTTTCACGTGAGCCTTTTCCACCTCGCCAGTGGATAGGCAGTGAATCGTGGGTAACCAACACAGAATTAGCACAGTTCAGTTTTTGTGCTGGGGCCATTGGATTTGGGATTCAGACGTCTGTAATCCCAGGTTTCAGAGACTTCCTGCTGAATCTTTCTCCCTCTCAAGTGGCTGCTTCCCCAATGCTTACTGAGTTCTGGGAGGATGCATTCAACTGCTCACAAAAAAAAGGTAAAAAAGTTTGCTTAATTTTTAAACTATCCCATTAACCGTATAGTGTTACAAAGTCCACTGCTGATATATGACCTGAACCTTTTTCACCTGCTGATAATGATCAAATATGAATTGAACACAGGTGTATATCTGGAAATATTCTCACTTGATATGATGACTTTTCAGGTTTTTTTTTTTTCAGTCTTTTTTTAATTTGGGGGACTTAATTCTAATTTTATACTCATCTTATATTACTTATATTATTTATTCCCCTTTTATCCCGCTTTTACAAATTTGAGGCATACTGCTAACATAATTTGCTGAATGTAATCAACCATAACATACCTGAAATGTAGTTTAACTTTCAGGCTTGAAGATATCTTCTCTGTATTTTTGTATTTTTAGTTCCTGCTGCAGACAAGAAAGTGTGTGATGGAACTGAAGACATACAGAATCTCCAAAGTCAGTACACTGACACATCTCAGCTTAGAATTACTAACATGGTGTACAAGGCTGTGTATGCAATAGCTCATGCCATCCATAATACAGTGTGTCAGGGGAAAAATCCCACAGCTAAGTGTGACAAACTAACTAAGTTAGAGTCCAAACAGGTCAGAATATGTTAATGCCAATGTCTTTCAACACCTCTAAAATAACTTGGATGAAATGAAATCTTAATATGTTAATACCAAAATATTATGCATTTCCTTTCCCTTCCTTTCTATCTTAATTAATTTTTACAGGTTTTAACTCAGTTGAAGAAAGTCAATTTTTCCCAGAATGGCTATGATGTGTCATTTGATGCTAATGGGGATCCTGTGGCTGTTTATGAGCTGGTTAACTGGCAGAAAAGTGAAAGTGGCATCACTGAGATAGTAGCTGTTGGGCTGTATGATGCATCACTGCCAGCGGGCCAGGAGTTCCAAATTAAGAGAAACATAACCTGGATGGAGGGTCGCATGCAAGTAATTAGTCAAAGGACAAGAATGTGACAAATTAAATTTTGGTCAATGGAATCATTACATGTTGCATAGCAAATTCTTAGATTCATTGTATTTGCTTTATGTCTTTCACAGGTGCCGGTGTCAGTGTGCAGTGACAGTTGTCCTCCAGGAACTCGTAAAGTGCTGCAGAAAGGAAAACCCACCTGCTGTTATGATTGTATACAGTGTCCTGAGGGAGAGATAAGTAACACTACAGGTAAAACTAAATGTTTGTCAATGCATGTAAAATGGTTTTATTCTACAAGTCTGCAGCATCTCATTTTTTTTTTTTTTTTTCAGATTCTGCTGATTGTTTACCCTGCCACGAGGAATTCTGGCCTAATGCAAAGAGAGACATTTGTATCCCCAAGACTGTAGAATTTCTTTCTTTTCAAGACGACCTAGGAATCATCCTGGCTACATTCTCAGTTCTCGGTGCCTGTCTGGCCATCATAACTGCAGCTATATTCTTTTGTCACAGGACAACTCCAATTGTTAGAGCCAACAACTCTGAGCTGAGCTTCCTGCTGCTCATCTCCCTGACTCTGTGTTTCTTATGTTCATTAACTTTCATTGGAGCACCATCTGAGTGGTCCTGCATGCTGCGTCACACTGCATTTGGCATCACCTTTGTTCTCTGTATCTCCTGTGTACTTGGGAAAACTATAGTGGTTTTGATGGCTTTCAAAGCAACACTTCCAGGTAGTAATGTGATGAAATGGTTTGGTCCTCCACAGCAAAGAATGACTGTTGTGTCTTTCACCTTTATTCAAGTTTTAATATGTACTATTTGGTTGCTACTTAGCCCTCCCTTCCCAATAAAAAATCTAACCACATACAAGGAGAAAATCATACTGGAATGTGCTTTAGGCTCTCACATTGGCTTCTGGGCTGTGCTTGTGTACATAGGGCTACTTGCTTCTTTTTGCTTTGTTTTAGCTGTCTTAGCCCGCAAATTACCTGATAATTTTAATGAAGCCAAGCTTATCACCTTCAGCATGCTGATATTCTGTACAGTGTGGATCACTTTTATCCCAGCATATGTCAGCTCTCCTGGGAAATTCACTGTGGTTGTAGAGATATTTGCCATTCTGGCTTCCAGCTTTGGACTAATAATGTGTATATTTGCTCCAAAGTGTTTTATCATATTATTTAAGCCCGAGAAGAACACCAAGAAATATTTAATGAACAAAAATCAGTCATAGTATAGCAGTGGTTCGAAAATGGCTAATATTGCAACTGTAAATTGAAATTATATACATTCAATGCACATGGCAATGTTCTTCTTAAATGAAACATTTACTATTTTTTTTCCTGAAATTGTTGAAAATTTGTATGCCCATTTTAAAAGAAAAAATTCAATTATTAATTTTACATGTAATTGTTTTATGTATGAATATTTATTTCACAGTTAAGCACATTAATAAATGTAAAGTCACATTCCACACTAACAGCGTTCTGAGTTATTTCTCAGTGGTTTGATACAATTTATTCTAACATTTCCATCTGTATCAGACACCAAGAGCAAAAGTACAAATGTAAGTGCAATGTGAACTGAGTGAGCTTCTTTCATAGTATAAGTATATACACCTATTTGGTACAGCTTTTATCATTTATTCACATAATGTTCATTAATTTTTGGTCTGTCAAGTGAACAAAATACATTTTCATTAGTTATGAACAGTAACGACATGAATGAAATTAGCATATAGTTTTTCTTTTTTTTTTTTTCTTTTTTACTGACCATGTGTTTGGAAAGATGTTGTCATTTGGCCAACATATCAATACAAGACATTTAAAGAGAAAATCATGTCTTCTTTGAAATTAAAAAGTAATAGCTGACATCTGGAAAAACTCATAGGAGGTAAAAACAGAAGGGTATACATGATAGATGAAAACCCTTCTGACTTGGGGGGTGACAAGTCTCGTTGGCAATGTGTCAGTCAGACATTTAGTGGAAAAATTTACCAAATCAACATACCTGGACCTTCTCCTCTAGTGACCCCTCGTGAATGAGGGAGCAGCCAAAAGATGTTTTTTTTTGTTTGTTTTTTTAACACAAAGTGAAGGATATGTTGTTGGAGTTATAGTATAAATTCCATTCTGTTTATTATGAATTATCATATCTTCTGTTTGTATGTTTTTATAAAATGTTTTGTGTATATATTATACTGTTGTTTTTATGTTTGAAACGGAAACACGTGGTGACATTTCTTACAAAGGAAGTTGTAGTTACCTGCAGGCTGTTTCAAGCCTGCAGAACACACACATATGTGATTTAATCATGTGAAGTGAGTGATGTTGCAACCTGAGCTTTAAACATATGTGATTTAATCATGTGAGTGAGTGAAATAAAACAGCTGCGAAGGAGGCCGTCCTTCGGAGATCTTTTCCTCTTTGTTCCATGTTTTATAAAATGATTTGAACCTATCATATGTTTTACAGTATTTCTGCTGAATTGCTAAAATGCTAAACTCCATTCCCCAAACCAAATCCACAGAGGCCTAAACAAATTTCTTGAATAACACACTCTTTTGGCCAAACCACTAACACAGTTCAGGCACTTAGGCAAATCCGGTGCATCTCAATCACTCTTTTTTTGCACAACAGCAAACACATTCTCAGTCGCTAAACAAACTTCACACATGTGTTGCTAAACCTTAAACACAGTCACAGTCATTCACACCTGCATTGAAAAACCGTAAACACTGGCAGCAGAATGCGAACACAACTCCAACACTGCTGTCATCTGTTACACACAGCAACTCATAATTGAACACGTGTCAAATGATGTGATCAGACCAAATGGACAGGATAAAAGTCAGGTCAGAGCGCAGGTGGCACATGTGCATCTACAATGGACATAGACATACAGAGAGGCAGAGGAGAAAGAGTGTGTGTGAGAGGTGGCAGATGAGGAGGAAGGGGGCGAGGACAACCCAGAGCAGTCATCACTGATGACATATGGGCAACTATCATACACTGAATGAAAAGTGGGTTTTTCGACAGTTTCTTGTATGTAATATTGCCTCGCGCCTTGAGCTTTAGGGCTCTCAGCAGGAGGCTTCGGCCAGAACAATAAACTGTAGGGAAACTGACGCGGACTCTGTGTCAGTGCTCCCTCAGCTCCCCCCCTCTCCTCAGGTCTATGGCAGGTTCTCATATGTAAAGGAGGTTTCTGTGAGTCATACAAATGCAGATCAAGTACTCACTAGTGGTCACCAGTACTCGCCAGTGGTCTACCCCTCCCAACAGTTGTAAGCAGCATATTTTTATTTTGAGATATATGTAATCAAATTTACATTATCATCTTTTAAGCCTTTTTCCATTACAATGTGACTACACATAAATTATACAGTGAAACCTTCAAACAAGACTAAACTCAGAATAAATCATTCTATTTTATAAATTAGTATTATCTAGTTGGAAATATACTTTTGGACGTTTTCAGCTTTTGTCCCTTTTTCCAATAAGGCTGTGAGTTTCTGTCTTGTGAGCCGCTGTCATGGTGTTTTTTGTGAACCCTGAACTTTAGTGGACTGAGGGAGATAAACAAAGGCTATAACTTGATTTTGGTGACACCACAAACATTATTTTCACTGAAAAACATACTCAGTTTTCAGTCTAATTCACTGTAACAAAAAGTCTGTCACACCATCATCCTCTTCTGTGCAGTGGCTTCCCAGCTAGCATTGAACATTCAGACAACATCCCATGAACACTGCCATAAACGTTCAGTGAATGTTCACATGCATTAATGACATTAAAGACTACCAAGGCAGATGTAATAAGAAAACATATAAACATATAAACTTTTATTTTGCTATACATGGATGTACATAAGAGATATCAGCAAAACCTTCATGAGAAAAATGTAAAAAAAAAAAAAAAAAAAAAAAAAAAGTCAAATGTAATTTAAAAAAAAACGGACAGTGGATGTGTGTCGTCCAGCTCATAGGGGGTCGTTTTGACTGTTGGGTTTTCTCTGTATTATTGTAGGGTCTTTACCCACAATACAGAGCGCCTTGAGGCGACTGTTTGTTGTGATTTGGCGCTATATAAATATAATTGAATTGAATTGAAATGAAATGAATTGAATTCTGTGTGGCAGCTTCCTCGCCTGTGATTGGACAATACAGATCACGTGCGGGATCAAGCTGAAGGTCTCGCAAGACCAAAGAAAATCAGTGCGGTCGTTCTTTGTCTACGCTGCTTTCCTGGTACGACAATGGAGATCGTCTATGTTTTCAACACCCCAGAAGCTCCTCGTGAAAGCGGGCCTCTCTACCGGCCAGCTTCAACCAGCCCCGCTGCAGACGAGAAGACACTGCTGGCTGCAATGAGTGGGTTATCTCGTCAGTTACTCAAGTTTCTACCAGCACAGCTGAAAGACAAGATGGCGTCTATTGTGTAGAGACTCGATGCTCTGGACTCTAACAAAGAAAAGACGGCAGCACAATCCGAAAACTGCGGTAAGACTTGGTCGTTTCTAAAACAAAAATACTAAGAGTGGAGGAATGGTCACAGTAAGCTGACAGACTTATTGTGATTTGGTTTCTTATTTTTATTTGGTTTCATCTTATAGGAAGCAGTTCGCGGCCTGCACAACTCTGAATCCAATAAAAGCCGGTATGATCCTCTGCAGAGGTAAGAATCAGAAACAAAGCAGCAGTATTCAATGTGTGGAGGAGAGAAGAAGTTAAAATGTTTTTACTCTTATTTATTTTCACCTTTATTTTCCACAGACTGTGTTCGCCTCACAACGCGAGTGTGAGTGTTCCTAATGCGTGGACTGTGATATAATTGTGTGTAAGTATCTATTAGTGTTGTTTGTGTGTTTTTTGCCTGGATATGTTTATGTATGCACTGTGTTTACACTCTTTATTTACAATGTACAAAAATGTTTTCCAGCTTCTTGAAAAACCTACGAGACGGTCCGCCGCAACTTCCGCTACAGTCAGCCTCACGTTCCGGAAAAGGCGGCAGCCATTAAAAATCCTGCCCGGCAGTGTTGTAGTCAAGACCACCTAACCCGAGACCGAGACAAGACCAAGACCAGAGGGTATCGAGACCGAGACAAGACCAAGACCTTTAGGGTCCAAGACCAGTGGAGACCAAGACGGAGGGAGGGCGAGACCGAGACAAGACCAAGACCAATGCCTGATGCTATATGACATAATATAATGTGAAAAATGATAAAAATCACTTCTCAAATTTATCTGAAAGATCCACATTCCCATAAAACCACCCTGATATTAAACACTCACAGCTCAAATAAATGTAACCATCTTTATTTAGTACTCCTGGGTGACTTCCATTATTTATCACAGAATGTAAAACAATTATTCATAGTTCATCACAATACTCTTAACTGTTATCTGCCTTTCATAAACAATATATAAAGTTATATTGTTTTCAAACCAGTGATTCTCAAATCCAGGCCTTGTGGCCCGGTGTCCTGCAGATTTTAGATGTGTCCCTGATCCAACACACCTGAGTCAAATATAGAAGTCATTAGCAGGACTCTGGAGAACTTGACTGCCTACCGAGGAGGTAATTCAGCCATTTGATTCAGTTGTGTTGGATCAGGGACACATCTAAAATCTGCAGGACACCGGGCCATGAGGCCTGGATTTGAGAATCACTGTTTTAAACCAACAACAATCTTTACAAAAATGTGCGCTATTTCAAAACCACGTAGCTAAATGTGTAAAAACGGCAAAACAATCATCGACAGTAAGAACTAAAGCTACAGGTTTCTCTCATATACAGATTAAAGCTGCAGTATGTATCTTTTATCTTTTGTCTTTTGTCTTTTATCTTTATCTTTTTTTTTTTTTTTTTTGGTAAATGAAGTGTATCAAATCATCACTCAAGAACAAATGTAAACTGTTTTCCAGGTAGACTGTTCAGAAAGTATATTACATAAATTTAATAAAAATGTCCGTTCATTCACTAATTTTCTAGATTTTTTTCTTAAATAAACAAGCTGTATGAATTTAAATTTAATTTTGCTTTAAATGTTTTATAGCAAATTCCTTTTTTTTCCCCAAGTAAAATATGTTATGTGTCACATGACAGTATAACAAACCACTGTGGGGAGCGGAGGAGCAAAGTGTGCCTGCTCTGTGCTGTGATATTATCGATATTAGAATCGATCTGCCCACCACTAGCTCAATGTACTAATGGTGGAGAAACAACTTACTTATCTGCCATCATTGGTAGCCATGGTAACTACAGGGTTCAAGCAAGAAATATTTTTCAGCCCAGGCTAACGCTAATGTTAATTAGTAAGCTAATGCTAAGCACTAAATGCCGCTTCCACTTGTTAATTGAGTGACGGGGCCTACGATGTAAATGGAAACCACCTCTGAAGCCTAGGCAGTAATCACAGTCTTTGTGGACGTGTAGTTACATTTCTCAAGGTACATGTCAGGTTTGGGTCAGAGAGGATTTTCAGTTATGTACAATGGACCAATACAGAACTCTAAATCAGGACTTATTAGATCGATAGAGTGATAAATTTTGCATATAATCCAGAAAAGTTACATTTATATATCAAGCATTTAATGTGTCCCAGAGTGCCGTCTCCCTCCACTAATGGGTTTGCAGAAATCACATAAAAAGCATACACAACAAAAACATAAGCCAGATTTTTTAACGATCAGCTGCTAAAAACATTTCCTACATTCGAATATCAGCCACCATGTTGTGAGCATAAACTATCACGTTTTTAATGCAACAATAGGAAGTGACATCTTGCTAGGAACTGTGGTTTTTTATTCTTGAAGGCCTTTCACAGCTCCACTGGTGCTGAAAACTAATGTTTGATTATGGCTTTCTGAATACAAGTTGGACTGCAACTATCAATTATTTTAGTAATCAAATATTCAATTTATTACTCTGTCAATCAATCAAGTAACTGATAAGAAATAAGTTTTCATTTTAACAGTTCATCTGCATATTTTAACTTCAGTACTGCAGATGTACGGACAGGGTGGATGGAGCAGCTACAAAGTTCTCTTTTCTTCATGTTGCTGACCAGGTGGTTGATGAAGGAGCTCCAGCTGTTTCCCAGTAAAGGTTTTAAGGTGGTTACAGGAACAAGAGCTCCTTTCACTCCACCTGAGCTCACGGTCTCTGCCTCTTTGCACTTGCTGTGCCTGCAGTCTGACTGCACATAAAACAGCTGCTGTTGTGTTTTTGTTTTAAAAGTGGGGGCTGTATGAGCTTAATGCTGTAATGCTTTTTATTCACAAGCATCCTCCAAAGCTCTATTTTTAGTCCCCAATCTTAAAGATAAAAAACATTTGGACGGAGCCTCTCGGTACTGACGGGGGTGGAGGGGGGCACGGAAAGATTGCTAGTGCGAATGGCAGCCCCTGCTAGCAAACTGTGGTTATAGATCTGTTCTGGTGGCTACAGCTGACATAAAGAAAAAATAACAGCTGACATTCTCTGCACAACACACTCGTGCACATTTAAACACGCACACTCACAGCACAGAGCAGTGGAGGCGTGGAAAAACTTCTAAGCAATGATCCACTCCTGTTAAAGGGTCGTTTGTTTTTTTTTCTCCAAATGACGGAAATTAGTTGAAGCGATGGAGAACTAACGTGGATGAAATGCTCCACTTACACAGAGACACCTGAGTTGTAGAGTTAAAAGGAAACATCGAAGCAACAAATTTGTGTCGAGGATTTTTAATAATCAAATTGAGTTAATCCAAGAATCGTTGCAGCGCTAAAATTTGCATTAAATTTTCAGTTTGTGTATCAAAATACATGAAGGTTGGTATTTACCTTTCATGCTGGGATTTTTTTTTTTTGTTCTTCATTTTCCCTCTTACTTCTCGCATTCATCCCGGTTGTAATTTTCATTTCTGTAGCCCACGAAATCAAGCACACACACGACCAAACGTGCACATTGTGAATGAAACTGTCCGTGCTCTGTGGTAGCAAACTGCGGTGAAATGATAGAGGCGTAAGCTGCGATAACAGCAGCAACCGGGGCGGAGTCTGCGAGGTGCGCTCCTGGGAGAGGCAGAGGAGCGCAATCTTTGTTGGATTTGAATCAGTACGTTTTGCATCCAATAAAAACAAAGATGTTAACAAATTAACTGGACAATATTCTGGCAATTTAGTGATATTTCCAGAGCTGTGGTCTTGACTGGTCTTGAAATAAAATCCCGAGTCCGCAAGGTCCGAGTCCATGACAAGACCGAGACCAAATGCGGTCAAGTCCATGACAAGACCGAGACCATCAAAAAGCGGTCTTGAGACCGGTCTCGAGACCAAGACCGATGTCGAGTACTACAACACTACTGCCCGGTGACGTGCATGAAGGAAGCCGGTAAGACATATTGGATTGTATTGTTGGTCTGCTGTATTTGTCTAGTTAGCTTGTAAATGCAGTTTTATTTTTGGGAAATATTACTTATTGTTTTTTTTAACTTTATATAAAATCTGGCTTCTTTTGAACAACCCAAAATGTATATAAAAAGGTGATGCGGTGAAGGTGAAAATAATTAACATTGAATGTTTATAGTTTTAGCAGCTGTAACATTTTGGGACCTAAAAGATAAAAAAATGTATAATCAGTTTAAAGGTGCCTCAAGGGTTAATGACCAAAATCACTTAAGTACTTTTATCAATGTTACATTTTTTCAAAGTACTTGTTCATTTGTCTTTTTTTCACAGGATGCACAGGACTTGGTACTTTGTCACATAACCATTGTTTTTGATGACAAAGATGGGCTGATTAATTAATTTATTTTTTTTTTTTGTATTCAGGGTCTTATCTGCTATGTGTGCATTCAAAGTCAAGAGACTCAAACTTTCAGTGTAGTTTCCTGATTTTTCACAATATTTCATATAGTTTCATAATGACTTAGTGTGTGCTCTGTGTCAACAGC
>CM024204.1:34009953-34037154 GCA_013435755.1 Amphilophus citrinellus
AGAAATAATAATTAAAAAAATTTTTTATTACTGGGTTATTATTTATTAGGAAGGGGCTTACCCAGGCCTGTCTTTATAAAGGCCAATGTGGGACAGATCTACCAGCCAATCACATGTGAGTGCTGAATTGTGATGGCATTTTTTTCATCCAATGACAGAGAAGCCACGTGGGTCTGTTGCCGCTGCTTCGGCTTGCAGCGCTGCTATTCATATGTAAAGTAGAGTCGTTAACACCTCCCGCTTGCCGGCTCCCCCGTACCTTTACCCCCCGCTGCTTCTGGTGGTACGTAAACGACCATATCCATCTCAGGCGAACGAAAATGCGCATCCCCGTATGCTGACGAAAGCTGACGTTTACTAGCGGCGCCCGCGTCAGTATACGGAGACGAATATGCTTCTTTTCGTGCAGTGCAAGGTGAGCCTCTCCTCTGGTTACCACCCTCAGACCAACGGCCAGACAGAACGGGCCAACCAGGAATTAGAGGCGGCATTACGCTGCGTGGCATCTACCAATCAGGCCACTTGGAGCTCCCACCTGGCATGGGTCGAGTACGCGCACAACTCCCTCTCTTCCGCTGCCACAGGGTTTCCAACCACCACTACTCCCGGCCATCGAAGAGGATCTCACCATTCCCACCGTCCAGCATCACCTTTGTCGCTGCCGCTGGGTGTGGAGGTCCACCCGAGCTGCTTTGCTACGAACTAAGGAACAGAACAAACGCATTGCTGATCGCCACCGGAACCCCGCACCAGACTACCGACCTGGCCAGAAGGTATGGCTTTCTACTAAAAACGTTCCAGTTCGTGCAGAATCTAGGAAACTTGCTCCCACCTTTCTTGGGCCTTTTGAAATAGACTCCATCGTTAACCCTGTGTCTGTCCGCCTTAAACTACCGTGCAACATGCGCATCCATAATGTCTTTCACGTGTCTCAGATCAAACTTGTTACCACCAGTCCATTGTGCCCTCCGTCTGTCTCTCCTCCTCCCGCCCGTTTCATCGACGGCCAGCAGGTCTACACCATCCGCCGCATCATGGATGCGCGTCGCCGCAGGCGGGGTTATCAGTTCTTGGTGGACTGGGAGGGCTACAGCCCCGAAGAACGGTCCTGGGTGTCCCAGGCTAACGTCCTGGATAAGGCCATGGTGCGGGAGTTTCGGCGACGTCATCCGGATAAGGTTAGGTCGCCAGGAGGCTCCCGTTGAGGGGAGGGTACTGTCATAACCCTGGGAGGTTTTTGTGTATGTCTGTGTGTTTGTGCGTCTTTGTTTGTCCTTTGGATCACGGCGATGGGTTTCTATGTCTCCGCCCGCATTGCTTCACCACACTTGTTGCAGATCGGTTCATCAGGAAGGCCTTCTTAAGCTGCCAATAGACTATCAGTCTTCGCTGGATCATTGACTACTTATCAGTTAGTGTCGGCTCCTACCCTGTGGACTCTCTCTTGTGTGTGATTTCCGTGACTTACCTGCTCTCCGTTTTTGTCTCTCTCAGATCCTCGTGTCAGTGCCTGCTCACTCACTCTGGAAATCCTGCTGATCCTGTTCTCTGCTTTCCACGCCATCCCACGCCGTGCCCGCTGCTGCCATTTGGACTCACCTGTTCGCTCACTCACCTGCTTTGCCTCCCCTCATCTCCCTGGACTCCCTCCAGCACCGCGATCCTCTCCACTCACTCCCACCTGTCGTTCCATCCCTGTTTCCCTGGACATTCCTGCCCTCGCATATCTCACGATTACACTGTAAATAAATTTGCACTTTTGTTCACATCAGCTACCGCCTGTTTGTCCTCTCCTTCCCTGGGTCTTGACAGTAGTGGCAGGTGGCAAACATTTTTCATAAACTGACCTTGCTCAAGCTTATCTTCAGATGGAAGTAGAAGAGAAATCCAGGAAATATCTAGTGATAAACACTCATAAAGGCCTATATCAGTACAACAGACTGGTCTTTGGTATCACCAGTGCCCCAGCAGTATGGCAACGTGCTATGGACCAGGTTCTGCAGGGCATCCCAGGAACACATGAGAAACCTCACAGGTATTGATGAGGAGACTCATTTGGCTAACCTAGCAGCAGTGCTGGCCAGGCTAGAAAAATATGGACTGAGAGCAAACAAAAACAAATGTGAATTCTTTCAGGATGCCATTGAATATTGCTGCTGACTCAATGAAATACACAACAGTGTTGAGAAAAATAGGAGGTGGTGTTGGCAGTGTTGTAGTCAAGACCACCTAACCCAAGACAAGACCAAGACCAGAGTGTATTGAGACCGAGACGACACCAAGACTTTTAGGGTCCAACACTGAGTCAAGACCAAGACCGAGGGAGAGCGAGACCGAGACAAGACCAAGACCAGTGCCTGATGCTATATGACACAATAAAATGTGAAACATGATCAAAATCACTTCTCAAATTGATCTGAAAGATCCACATTCCCATAAAATCACCTAGATATTAAACACTTATTAAACAATTTAACCATCTTTATTTAATACTCCTGGATGACTTCCATCATTTATCACAGAATGTAAAACAATTATTCACAGTTCATCACAATAGTCTTAACTGTTCTCTGCCTTTCATAAATTCAATTCAATTTTATTTATATAGCGCCAAATCACAACAAACAGTCACCTCAAGACGCTTTGTATTGTGGGTAAAGACCCTACAATAATACAGAGAAAACCCAACAGTCAAAATGACCCCCTATGAGCAAGCACTTGGCGACAGTGGAAAGGAAAAACTCCCTTTTAACAGGAAGAAACCTCCAGCAGAACCAGGCTCAGGGAGGGGCAGTCATCTGCCGCGACGGTTGGGCTGAGGGGAGAGAAAAGACATGCTGTGGAAGAGAGCCAGAGATTAATATCAATTAATGATTAAATGCAGAGTGGAGTATAAACAAAGTAAATAAGGTGAATGAGAAGAAACAGTGCATTATGTGAACCCCCCAGCAGACTAGGCCTATAGCAGCATAACTAAGGGATGGTTCAGGGTCACCTGATCCAGCCCTAACTATAAGCTTGATCAAAAAGGAAAGTTTTGAGCCTAATCTTAAAAATAGAGAGGGTGCCTGTCTCCCGAATCCAAGCTGGAAGCTGGTTCCACAGAAGAGGCGCCTGAAAGCTGAAGGCTCTGCCTCCCATTCTACTCTTAAGTATCTGAGGAACCACAAGTAAGCCAGCAGTCTGAGAGCGAAGTGCTCTATTGGGGTGATATGGTACTATGAGGTCTTTAAGATAAGATGGGGCCTGATTATTCAAGACCTTGTATGTGAGGAGAAGAATTTTAAATTCTATTCTAGATTTAACAGGGAGCCAATGAAGAGAAGCCAATATGGGAGAAATATGCTCTCTCTTTCTAGTCCCTGTCAGTACTCTAGCTGCAACATTTTGGATCAGCTGAAGGCTTTTCAGGGAGCTTTTAGGACAGCCTGATAGTAATGAATTACAATAGTCCACCCTAGAAGTAATAAATGCATGAATTAGCTTTTCAGCATCACTCTGAGAAAGGATGTTTCTAATTTTAGAAATATTGCGCAAATGCAAAAAAGCGGTCCTACATATTTGTTTAATATGTGCATTGAAGGACATATCCTGGTCAAAAATGACTCCAAGATTTCTCACAGTGTTACTGGAGGCCAAAGTAATGCCATCCAGAGTAAGTATCTGGTTAGACACCATGTTTCTAAGATTTGTGGGGCCGAGAACAAGAATTTCAGTTTTATCTGAATTTAGAAGCAGGAAATTAGAGGTCATCCAGGCCTTAATGTTTTTAAGACATTCCTGCAGTTTAATTAATTGATGTGTGTCATCTGGCTTCATTGATAGGTAAAGCTGAGTATCATCTGCATAACAATGAAAATTGATGCAGTGCTTTCTAATAATACTGCCTAAGGGAAGCATGTATAATGTAAATAAAATTGGTCCTAGCACAGAACCCTGTGGAACTCCATAATTAACCTTAGTGTGTGAAGAAGACTCCCCATTTACATGAACAAATTGGAGTCTATGAGATAAATATGATTCAAACCACTGCAGTGCAGTACCTTTAATACCTATAGCAAGCACTAATCTCTGTAAAAAAATGTTATGGTCAACAGTATCAAAAGCTGCACTGAGGTCCAACAGGACAAGCACAGAGATGAGTCCACTGTCAGAGGCTGTAAGAAGATCATTGGTAACCTTCACTAATGCTGTTTCTGTACTGTGATGAATTCTGAAACCTGACTGAAACTCTTCAAATAAACCGTTCCTCTGCAGATGATCAGTTAGCTGTTTTACAACTACTCTTTCAAGAATCTTTGAGAGAAAAGGAAGGTTGGAGATTGGCCTATAATTAGCTAAGACAGCTGGGTCAAGTGATGGCTTTTTAAGTAGCGGTTTAATTACAGCCACCTTGAAGGCCTGTGGTATATAGCCAACTAATAAAGACTGATTGATCATTTTTAAGATAGAAGCATCAATAATTAGAAAGACTTCTTTGAAAAATCTAGAAGGAATGGGATCTAATAAACATGTTGCTGGTTTGGAGGAAGTAACTATTGAAGTTAACTCTGAAAGATCAACTGGAGCAAAAGAGTCTAAACAAATACCAGCAGTGCTGAAAGTAGCCGAATATGAAGAATAATCTTTGAGATGGTTATGAATAATTTTTTCTCTAATGTCTAAAATTTTATTTGTAAAGAAATCCATGAAGTCACTACTAGTTAAAGTGAAAGGAATACTCGGCTCTACAGAGCTCTGACTCTTTGTCAGCTTGGCTACAGTGCTGAAAAGAAACCTGGGGTTGTTCTTATTTTCTTCAATTAATGATGAGTAGTAAGATGTCCTAGCTTTACGGAGGGTTTTTTATAGAGCAACAAACTCTTTTTCCAGGCTAAATGAGCATCTTCTAATTTAGTGAGACGCCATTCCCTCTCCAGCTTTCGGGTTATCTGCTTTTAGCTGTGCGTTTGTGAATTATACCACGGAGTCAGGCACTTCTGATTTGAAGCTTTCCTTTTCAGAGGAGCCACAGTATCCAAAGTCGTACGCAGTGAGGATGTAAAACTATTGACGAGATAATCGACCTCACTGTGAGCAGAGTTTAGGTAGCTGCTCTGCACTGTTTGCACATGGCACTGAAAAGCATAACAATGAAGGAATTAGATCCTTAAACTTAGTTACAGCACTTTCAGAAAGACTTCTACTGTAATAAAACTTATTCCCCACTGCTGTGTAATCCATTAAAGTAAATGTAAATGTTACTAAGAAATGATCAGACAGGAGGGGGCTTTCAGGGAATACTGTTAAGTCTTCAGTTTCTATGCCATATGTCAGGACAAGATCCAGAGTATGGTTAAAGTGGTGGGTGGGCTCCTTTACATTTTGAGAGAAGCCAATTGAATCTAACAATAGATTAAATGCAGTGTTGAGGCTGTCATTCTCAGCATCTACATGGATGTTAAAATCACCCACTATAATTATTTTATCTGAACTGAGCACTAAATCAGATAAAAAGTCTGAGAAATCAGACAGAAACTCTGAGTAAGGACCAGGTGGACGATAGATAATAACAAATAAAACAGGTTTTTGATTTTCCCAATTAGGATGGACAAGACTAAGAGTCAGGCTTTCAAAAGAATGAAAACTTTGTCTGGGTCTTTGATTAATTAATAAGCTGGAATTGAAGATTGCAGCTAATCCTCCTCCTCGACCTGTGCTTCGAGCATTCTGACAGTTACTGTGACTCGGGGGTGTTGATTCATTTAAACTAACATATTCATCCTGCTGTAACCAGGTTTCTGTAAGGCAGAATAAATCAATACGTTGATCAATTATTAAATCATTTACTAACAGGGACTTGGAAGAGAGAGACCTAATGTTTAATAATCCACATTTAATTGTTTTATTTTTTGGTGCAGTTGATGAAGCTGTATTATTTATTGTTTTTGAATTTTTATGCTTAAATAGTTCTTTGCTGATTTTAGCTTTGTTTTTTGGTGGTCTGGGAGCAGGCACCGACTCTATGGGGATGGGGTTTTGGGGGGATGGCAGGAGGAGAGAAGCTGCAGAGAGGCGTGTAAGACTGCAACTCTGCTTCCTGGTCTCAACCCTGGGTAGTCAGGTTTTAGGGTTAATAAATTTGGCCATATTTCTAGAAATGAGAGCTGCTCCATCCAAAGTGGGATGGATGCCGTCTCTCCTAACAAGACCAGGTTTTCCCCAGAAACTTTGCCAATTATCTATGAAGCCCACGTCGTTTTTTGGACACCACTCAGACAGCCAGCGATTCAAGGAGAACATGCGGCTAAACATGTCGCTCCTGGTCTGATTGGGGAGGGGCCCAGAGAAAACTACAGAGTCCGACATTGTTTTTGCAAAGTTACACACCGAGTCAATATTAATTTTAGTGACCTCCGATTGGCGTAACCGGGTGTCATTACTGCCGACGTGAATAACGATCTTACCAAATCTACGATTAGCCTTAGCCAGCAGTTTCAAATTTCCATGAATGTCGCCTGCTCTGGCCCCTGGAAGACATTTGACTATGGTCGCTGGTGTCTCTAGCTTAACGTTTCTCAAAACAGAGTCGCCAATAACCAGAGTTTGTTCCTCGGCGGGTGTGTCGCTGAGTGGAGAAAAACAGGTTGGTGGTGTACCTGGGGCTTCTGCTTAGGACTACGCTTCCTCCTCACCGTCACCCAGCTGGCCTGTTTACCCTGCTGCTCGGGATCTGCTGGGGGAGAGCTAAGGGCGGCTAAGCTACCATGGTCCGCACCCGCTACAGGGGCCTGGCTAGATACAGGATTTTCCAGGGTGCGGAGCCGAGTCTCCAATTCAGAAAGCCTGGCCTCCAGAGCTACAAACAGACTACATTTATTACAAGTACCGTTACTGCTAAAGGAGGCCGAGGAGTAACTAAACATGTGACACCCAGAGCAGGAAAGTGCAGGAGAGACAGGAGAAGAAGCCATGCTGGTAGTGAGTCGGCTAAGGGCTAAGCTACTAGCTGAGCTAAGCTAGCGAATTTCTAAAAACAAATAAAGTGAATAATGTGAATACAGGTGATTCAGCAAAGAGTATGCTATTTAAAGTAGGTGAAGATTACACTAAAATATGTTATTATCCAGATAAATCGAGTTATACAGATATAACAGCTAACAGACAGCAAAACACTGTGCTCCGAAACAGGAACAGGAAGTGATACAATACCGCAGTGAGAGCCAACACCAAGTGACAGCGCCACATAAACAATACATAAAGTTATATTGTTTTTAAAACCAACAACAATCTTTGTAAAAATGTGCGCTATTTCAAAACCACATAGCTAAATGTGTAAAAATGGCAAAACAATCATCGACAGTAAGAACTAAAGCCACAAGTTTCTCTCTTATACAGATTAAAGCTGCAGTATGTAACTTTATAAATCTGTTTTTTACATATCTTTTTAAAACTGTCACCATGTCAGGACAGTATGAGGCAGATAATCTGTAAAAACAAAATCGAGCTCCTCTACCTCGTCCCTGAACCGCTTCTAGTCAAAAACAACCAATCAGAGCCAGGATGAGGGTCAGTCACTGTCAATCACTCCTCGTGTATGTGCTCCTTAATGTAGTGGTGTACGATACTTCAAGATTTGTTATCGATTCGATGCCAAGTGAATACAGGGCCAGTATCGCCGATACTGATATCTGCTGTCATTGGTAGCCATAGTAACTACAGGGTTCTAGCAAGACATATTTTTCAGCCCAGCGCTAACGCTAATACTAATTAGTAAGCTAATGCTAACCACTAAATGATACGTTCAGATCATTTTAATAACTCAGAGAACAAACACACAACTCTTTTTGAACTTGCGCAAGGAGGAGAGATCCGTTCCTTGAACTCAGCTCGTGGCGGAGCGGAAGTTATCTGTCCTAAAGGACTGCTTCCTGCGCAGCGCTTTTATTCGGACTTTCACAATAAGATCACGTGGGTTACACCAAACGCAGTTTACAGCATGTAATAAACAACATTCTTGGCTTTTTCCTTACCATATATGGTAGTAAGTATCCTGTAGAATGTGCATGTAACATGGCGTATATGAGACACGTATCCTATGTGTGTATTCTCTGCAGGCTGAAAACAGCCTGCAGGTAACTACAACTTCCTTTGCAAAAAATGTCGCCACGTGTTTCCATCTCAAACATAAAAACAACAGTATCATATGTACATAAAACAACTTATAGAAAATATACAAACAGAAGATATGATAATTCATAATAAACAGAATGGAATTTATACCATAACTCCAACACTAAATGCCACTCCCGCTTGTTAACTAAGTGATGGGGCTTATGATGTTACTGGAAACCAACTCTGAAGCCTAGACAGTAATCACAGTCTTTGTGGCTGTATAGCTATATTGCTCAAGGTGCATGTCAGGTTAGGTTCAGAGAGGATTTTCAATTATGTATGAAGGACCGATCCAGAACTCTAAATCAGGCCTTATTAGATCGATAGAGTTTGTAACGGTCACTGTTATTGTAATGCTGTGTACCGCCACATGGTGGCACTCCTTGTTTATTGTGACTGTTAGTTACCGTTCTTCTTCATTGTTCTGTAGAGAGAGAGACTTAACCTCTGTGTGTACGCGGAATGTTGTGCTTCTCAGTAGCGTGTAGCTTAAGCCAGTGCCTTATTTTTTTGGATGTTCAAAATAAACCACCCTTTTTGAGGAAAATTACCAGTCGTTGCTCTTTTAGCTATCCACCTGCACACCTCCGTGGCTGGCTTCACCTCGTCTCACGTTACAACTGGCGCCCGAACTTTTTCCTTGGCTATCAGATGATAGTCGGATCCCGCTGAGGATTCGGCGGAGTTATGTGAGTTTCTGGCTCGTCCCCTCGCGGCGGGCGTCCCAACGTTTTTCCGGCTGCCGTCACAGACTCTGCTCAAGTGGGACCCGACTAAATCCTGGATACCACAGTGAGTACAACGCGGCTCTGCTCGGATGAAGAAAGAAAGAAAAGTTAAATCCGCGACGCAAATGACCACCATGGATCTGTTATTTGGACATAATATTGGATCGGTTTTCTGCTAATAACTTCTGCCGTGGAGAGTCTGGAACTGAAAATTTATGCCGACTTTCACTTTTATTCTTCTTTTTCCCTGCTGAGACTGAACTAATGACAGCGTATGTGAGTAGTGACTTGACCAGTAGTGACCTAACCGATTGTTAGTGCAGCGCATATATTCAGTATAAATTTAAACTATACTGATCACCTTTTACATTAAGCACTAGTTGTAGCTGACATGCTTTTGTAAGATATGCTTTATGAGTTTGATCACTCCAGTCTCATTTTAGTCACAGTGACATTTTGAAGTATTTTTTTTCTCTTTTAAATTTAGTCTTGACTAACACTTTGACAGTTTTTCTCTGTGTCAGTCTAACGTAGTCTGACTGACTATTTTTACCACTGTATAAGGACTGTACTGTCCTGGGGGTGACTTAAAGATTTGGAAAACACGATGGCGCATTACCCAGATGACTTTTACTCGAATGTTGAGCTTACCTCATCACCAATGTTCAGGATAGTTGAGGATGCACCTCCAGACCTTAGTCAACAGGTGGTGGAGTTGAGAGCAGAAGTGGATAGACTTAGTGACTGTGTACGTGACTCATTGACTATACAGCAGAGTTTACTCAAACAGTGGGACCACCTCTTGGCAGGGAACCCTTTCCCTCCTGCAGTCCAACAGTCCCCTGTGTTCCAAATGGCCACGTCAGCACCTCATGTTGCTGCAAAGGACAGAACTGAACCTGCCATTGCTACCAACAGTACTAATCCATTCCTATCCACCAACCCATTTCTACCTACAAACCCTTTCCTTCCATCTCACTCGCTCGAACTCACCGACACTTCCAGAGTGATCGCAGCAGCTTTACATCACACCAAGCTTGAGCCTCCTGTGTATACTGGAGACAACGATGTACGACCTCAAGACTGGTTGCATGCAGTGGGCACATATAAATCCTCTTTGAACCTGACTGATGGACAATTACTAAACGAACTGTCTCACTTCCTCACAAAAGAGCCTGGAAAATGGTTCAAAGCCCTGAGATCCCATATCACATCATGGGCTCAGTTCTGTCAGCTGTTCGAGACAGTTTTTCTGCCCTCTGATAATCAAGAACGCATTCTGAGAGGACTCCTGGATCGGGTTCAGGCTGAAGACGAACCACTCCCAACTTTTATCGCCCACATGTTGACTGAGTTTGGCAAACTGAAAAGCCCTCCACCTGAAAAAGAACAAATCGACCTGATTAGCAAACACACTCTTGAAAAATACAGAGTTGCACTGTATGGTGCTAACATCACTTCTGTAATGGACCTTCTGCTACGAGCTCATGAGCTCCACACAGTGCTCGGCCCAAGTGGACTTCAGCCTTCCCCACGTCACCAAGAACCCCATAAGCCTGAACCCTTCTGCTTCAAATGCTCTCAGCCAGGGGTCACTGCACGCACCTGCCCAATCTGTAACAGACAACCTTATTTGACAAAAAGAACTGCAGATAACACAGGCCCTAACTTGGTCCAAACCTTCCCGCCATCAGACCCCACTGATTCAAGCCGACAAAAGGCTGAATTTGACAGTGCCCCGGCCCAGTCACAACACAGACAGTCGGGAAACTACAGAGGGGGGAGGATGTTTCGCAGAGGCCAACCTTCCCCCAGTTACTAACGGAGCCTCCCTCACCCCTTTCACCGCAAGGTGGGCATATTCTTGGACATTTAGAAGACAATTTTTCAACAGTCCACTGGAAAAAAACTAAAAACTAAAGTGAACTTTAATGCCACATCAGTGGAGGCCACTCTCGACACGGGCGCTTCCCTCTCAGCTGTCAGAGCGGACCTCATTCAAGTCAAAGACTCCTATCCAAAAAACACAAGTGAGTGGAATGGCCCACCAGTTAATCTTGCAGATAACGCTACCTGCATCCCTGAGGGTGTCATTTGGCTCAATATTGGATTCATGAACAAAAACTTTTACCAATGTTTTGCAATTATACCAAATTTGACTTCCCCTTTCATTCTGGGCATGGACTTTATGACAAGAGCTTCGGTGTCCATCCACGTTCCCACAAGAACAGTCTACGTGGACGACATCCCCTGCCCTTTCGCGGAGGAGGATGAGGACCTTCAGAACAATTACTCGCACCCAGCGGACACAGTGATGTCATTGGATGCACTTCACTCAGGCATCACAGCTAAAGTGTCTGAAGCAAACCTCTGCGTGGACAACAAAGATGCTTTACTCAGGTTACTCACCAAGTTTAGCTCCATGTTCGACGGTCACCTTGGTCGAACTGCTCTCACTGAACATGTCATAGAGACTGGCGATGCAAAACCAGTTAATCTCCCACCCTATCGCTCGTCACCTGCTAAGAAACAAATAATTGAAGAACAGGTGCAACAAATGTTAAACGGTGGCATCATAGAGCCCTCCACAAGCCCTTGGGCTGCCCCTGTAGTCATTGTCAACAGTGCAGCTACTGACCCAAGGTTTTGTGTGGACTTCCGTGGCCTCAACCAGGTGACTCGAAAAGACTCTTATCCCCTTCCTCGTGTTGATGAGTCGTTAGACTTTCTGGCAAGGGGGAAATTTGTGTCAACATTGGACCTAGCACGGGGCTACTGGCAAGTCGCTGTAGCGGAGGACTCTAAACCTAAGACTGCATTCATCTCTCACTGTGGTCTCTTCCAGTTTCGGGTGCTGCCTTTTGGACTTTGCAACGCACCCGCAACTTTTCAGAGGCTCATGAACTCAGTGCTTGCTGGCCTCATTTACAAGACATGTGCAGTCTATTTGGATGACGTTGTCATTGTCTCACCTACCTTTGAACAGCACTTAGCGGATCTTAAAGAAGTGCTAGACAGACTGCAAGCTGCTGGCTTGTCCCTGAAGCTCAAAAAATGCCAGTTCTGCCTCGATGAATTCACCTTCCTTGGATACCGGATCACATTATCAGGCGTTAAACCTGATCCAGACAAAGTCAAAGCGGTTAGGGAGTTTAGTACTCCCACCTCAGTGAAAAAGTCCGTCAGTTCCTCGGCCTGACTGGTTATTATCGACGCTTCATTAAGGATTACGCCCGCTATGCCGAACCTCTTCATTAGCTTACAAGAAAGGACAACGCTTTCCACTGGGACGACAACTGCCAAAGAGCCATGGACACTTTAAAAGACCATGTCACATCCGCTCCGGTTCTGTCATTCCCAGATTTCAAGCGCCCCTTTTCCATTCACACAGACGCATGTGACATTGGTCTGGGTGCAGCTTTAATGCAAAAGGATGACAAGGGTTGTGAGTATGTCGTGGCCTTTGCTAGTCGCTCCCTTCACAAAACTGAACTCCCCTACTGCACTTTGGAAAAGGAGTGTCTTGCTGTAATATGGGCCCTAGAACACTTATGTTGAAGGTGTTCATGTCACCATCTTCACTGACCACAATAGCCTTAAATGGCTCATGTCTCGTCAAAACCCTACAGGCCGGCTTGCCCGCTGGTCGCTTCACCTATAGGACTTCGATTTCACAGTAGTGCACAAACCTGGCATGCACACCAAGGTGCCGGATGCACTGTCCCGAAACCCCTTACCCCTGCCCAGCGACAAGCCGACGGATCTACTGCCTGAGCATGCCATCATCGGCAGTTTGGACATTCGTGCCCTGCCCCCCATCATGCTGACTGATCGTTCACAACTGAGACAGTTGCAGTTGGATGATCATGTCACGGGTCCACTCCTAAGAGACACTGAAGCGAACTCTCAGTCCACCTTGCCGCAGTATGTTGTGTATGACTCTCTCTTGTATTACAAGAATTCTAAGTCCATGTGTGCTTTACACCCTTTGAAAGAGTTGAAACTGTTTGTTCCTATTTCAATGAGAGGTGCCTTGTTAGACTATTATCACGACCACCCCACAGCAGGTCACCTGGGTGTTTCTAAGACCTTAGCTAGATTGCAATTCAGGTTTTTCTGGCCCAAAATGGCTGCTGATGTGAAACGTTATGTAACTTCATGCCCAGTCTGCCAGTTCACTAAGCCCAGTCAGACAAAGCCTGCAGGTTTTATGGTCCCCATTGTGCCTCAAAAGCCCTGGGAGTATGTGGGTGTTGATTTTGTTGGGCCGCTTCCTCGTACCCCTACTGGTAATGTGTATCTACTAGTGTTTGTTGACTACTTCACTAAGTGGGTCGAAATAGCTGCAGTCAAGGAGGCCACATCTCAAGTGGCAGCGGGTAAATTTGTTACCGATGTTTTTGCTAGACACGGTACCCCAACTTACCTGATTTCTGACAGGGGGACTCCTTTTGTGAGTGAGCTGTTTGAACATGTCGTTTCTGCCCTAGGCTCCGTGCACAGGCTCACTACAGCGTATCACCCCCAGACAAACGCCACTGAGCGTGTCAACCGAACTTTGAAGACTGCAATTCGTGCGTACGTGGGGGATAAACACACTTCTTGGGACAAATTTGTCCCTCAGATTTGTTTTGCTCTCTGTACCGCTCCCCATGACAGTACCGGTTTGAGTCCGGCCGTGATGCTTTATGGTCGCGAGTTGGACACCCCCCTTGACCTCATCACACAGCCGTCTGAGATAGGTGTTGATGAACCGGGTGTACCATACCCTGAGACTCTTAGGGCCTCCCTAAGAGAAGCTCACGATCATGCTAGAGCAGCGCTTGACTATAGTCATGACAGAAAAAAACACTATTATGACCTCAGACGACGAAACACCACGTTTCGTGTTGGCGACCTTGTTAGGATTAAGACCCACCCTAAGTCTGACTCACAATCTCATTTTACCGCCAAGCTCGCACCCCCGTTTGAAGGACCATTGTGCGTATCTGAGAGGCTTGGTGATGTTAACTACAGGATCACTTGGGTGGACTCAGGTGTGGATGCTGGAGTCTTTCATGTTGTGAATATGCAACCGTTTCACACTTGGGACTCCCTCACTTTGAATGGACGTTCTGCATCCTCTCCCACTGAGGGCGCTGCTGCAGACGTCTCAGATATCGACCTTGTCGCCGACCCTCCCTCCAGTATGGCCGACATGGTTGGCGGTAATCTGTCGCCCCGATCCGAGGCAGATTAATTTCCTGCTGGTCATTACAACCTCAGGCCCAGGCGTGACCCTAGGATCACATCTGGCTGGGATGTTAACAGATGGACCAATGCTTTTCACACTACCAGGCTTGACCTGTAATGGGCTGTCTTGCTTTTGGACAAATTCAGACAGCGTTAGTACAGGCTGCGTTGAGTACGTGCAACTGTTCGGTTTGCTCCCATTTTCCGAGTGGTCCTGGTTGGAGGGGGAGGTCACTATTTGTTTCTATATCTACAGTGTAAAAAAAAAAAAAAAAAAAATTTTGTAAATAATGTTAAGGATTTGCCACTGTGAATTGTTTACCTCAACCTGTTTTGCCATAATTTTTGTGTCCTTTTACTCCATGTGCATACCTAGCTTAGTTGTGCTGTCTATGTATAGAGTGCTGTTAAGTATGGTTTGTTGAGGACAGCTGTGTGCGGCTGAGGGCAGCCTTTTTTTCACCAGGGGGACTATGTAACGGTCACTGTTATTGTAATGCTGTGTACCGCCACATGGTGGCACTCCTTGTTTATTGTGACTGTTAGTTACCGTTCTTCTTCATTGTTCTGGAGAGAGAAAGGCTTAACCTCTGTGTGTACGCGGAATGTTGTGCTTCTCAGTAGCGTGTAGCTTAAGCCAGTGCCTTATTTTTTTGATGTTCGAAATAAACCACCCTTTTTGAGGAAAATTACCAGTCGTTGCTCTTTTAGCTATCCACCTGCACACCTCCGTGGCTGGCTTCACCTCGCCTCACGTTACAAGTTATAATTTTTGCATATAATCCAGAAATGTTACATTTATATATCATGCATTTAATGTGTCCCAGAGTGCCTTTTCCTTCCACTAATGTGTTTGCAGAAATCACATAAAAAGCATACACAACAAAAATATAATCCAGATTTTTTAATGATCAGCTGCTTAAAGCATTTCCTACATTTGAATATCAGCCATCATGCTGTGAGCATAAACTATCACGTTTTTAATGCAACAACAGGAAGTGACATCTTGCTGGGCACTGTAGTTTTTATTCTTTAAGGCCTTTCATAGCTCCACTGGTGCTGAAAACTAATGTTTGATTATGGCTTTCTGAATACAAGCAGGGCTGCAACTATCAATTATTTAGTAATCAAATATTCTACTTATTACTCCGCCAATTAATCAAGTAATTGTATAAGAAATAATTTTTCATTTTAACAATGCATCAGCATATTTTAACTTCTGTACTGCAGATGTTTCTCTGTGTGAAACATACAGTGTGGATGGAGCAGCTACAAAGTTCTCTTTTCTTCAGGTTGCTGATCAGGTGGTTGATGAAGGACCTCCAGCTGTTTCCCAGTAAATGTTTTAAGGTGGTTACAGGAACAAGCGCTCCTTTCGCTCCACCTGAGCTCACGTTGCTACTTTTCCACCGCTGAGGTGCCGGTGCTCGTGCCAGTACTGGTGCTGGTTTAAATGAACCAGCGAAACGCTTAAGAACGCGCTTCGTGAACTGCTCCTTTACGCATGAGTGTGGGAGAACATGCTCCCCTTTCTTGTGCTGCGAACACACTTTACGGTGCAAACCAAACTACTGCAGCATCTGTGTGCAGCACAGAGGTAAACACAGACAGATTAAGTGTAAGACACAAGTACGCACTTTGCGTCAACAAATTTGTGTCGAGGAATTTTAATAATCGAATTTAGTTACTCCAAGAATCGCTGCAACCCTAAAATTTGCATTAAACTTTTAGTTTGTGTATCAAAATACATGAAGGTTGGTATTTACCTTTCATGCTGGGATCTTTTTGTTGAATAGGAAGCCTGAAATTTTCCTTTGATCTTCATTTTCCCTCTTACTTCTTGCTTTCATACCGGTTGTAATTTTCATTTCTGCAGCCCACGAAATCAAGCGCACACATGAGATCAAATGTGCACATTGTGAATGAAACTGTCCGTGCTCTGTGGCAGACTGCAAACTGCGGTGAAATTATACAGGCGCAAGCGGCGATAATAGCATCGACCTAGCCGGGGCGGAGTCTGCGAGGTGCGCTCCTTTGAGAGGCAGAGGAGCGCAATCTTTGTTGGATTTGAATCAGTACGTTTTGCATCTAATAAATTCAAGGATGTTAACAAATAAAGTGGACAATATTCTGGCAATTTGGTGATATTTCCAGAGCTGTGGTCTTGACTGGTCTTGAAATAAAATCCCGAGTCTGCAATGTCCAAGTCCATGACAAGACCGAGACCATCAAAAAGCGGTCTCGAGACCAAGACCAATCTTGAGTACTACAACATTACATCCATCAGCATGTCACAAGTCCCTTTAACATTTCTCAAGTAAATATTTTGATGTTTTATCAAACTGAGTGTTTAAAAATTACATGTACCTCTGCAGATCTGATAGGATTACACTGTCTTCTTACCTATATGTATACAGGGTTCTAGCCAGAAATCCCCCCCCCCCCCCCCCCCCAAGGGGTAGGGATGCTAATGCTAATTAGCAAGTTAATACTAACTGCTAAAAGCTGCTCCCACTTGTTACTTGAGTGAAGGGGCCTACATACAGTGGCTTGCAAAAGTATTCATACCCCTCGGACTTTTACATATTTAGTCACATTACAACCACAAACATAAATATATTTCACTGGAATTTAATGTGAAAGCCCAACACAAAGTGGTATACAATTGTGAAGTGGAAAGAAAATTATACATGATTCAAACATTTTTTACAAATAAAAAACTGAAAAGTACAGTGTGCAAAAGTATTCAGCCCCCCTGAGTCAATACTTTGTGGAACCACCTTTTGCTGCAGTTACTGCTGCAAGTCTTTTAGGGTATGTCTCCACCAGCTTTGCACATCTAGTGGCTGAAATTTTTGTCCATTCTTCTTTGCAAAACAGCTCAAGCTCAGTCAGATTAGATGGAGAGCATTTGTGAACAGCAGTTTTCAGATCTTGCCACAAATTCTCGATTGGGTTTAGGTCTGGACTTTGACTGGGCCATTGTAAAACATGAATATGTTTTGTTTTAACCATTCCATTGTAGCCCTGGCTTTATGTTTAGCGTCGTTGTCCTATTGAAAGGGGAACCTCCGCCCCAGTCTCAAGTCTTTTGCAGACTCCAACAGGTTTTCTTCCAAGATTGCCCTGTATTTGGTTCCATCCATCTTCCCATCAACTCTGACCAACTTCCCTGTCCCTGCTGAAGAGAAGCAGCCTCAGAGCATGATGCTGCCACCACCATATTTGACAGTGGGGATGGTGTGTTCAGAGTGATGTGCAGTGTTAATTCTCCGCCACACATAGCGTTTTGTATTTTGGCCAAAAAGTTAAATTTTGCTCTGATCTGACGAACGCACCTTGTTCCACATGTTGGCTGTGTCCCCAACATGGCTTCTGGCAAACTGCAAATGGGACTTTTTATGGTTTTCTTTTAACAATGGCTTTCTTCTTGCCACTCTTCCATAAAGACCATATTTGTGCAGTGCACGACTAATAGTTGTCCTGTGGACAGATTTCCCCACCTGAGCTGTGGATCTCTGCATTTCATCCAGAGTCACCATGGGCCTCTTGGCTGCATCTCTGATCAGTGCTCTCCTTGTTCGGCATGTGAGTTTAGGTGGACGGCCTTGTCTTGGTAGGTTTACAGTTGTGCGGTTTACAGTTGTGCCATACTCTTTCGATCTCCGGATAATGGATTGAACAGTGCTCCGTGAGATGTTCAAAGCTTGGGAAATCTTTTTATAGCCTAAGCCTGCTTTAAACTTCTCCACAACCTTATTCCTGACCTGTCTGGTGTGTTTTTTGGACTTCATGATGCTGTTTACTCCCCAATATTCTCTTAACCAACCTCTGAGGCCGTCACGGAGCAGCTGTATTTGTACTGAGATTAGATTACACACAGGTGGACTCTTTTTACTCATTAGCAGTCATCAGGCAACTTCTGAATGCAATTGGTTGCACTCAGAGAAAAGGGGGCTGAATACTTTTGCACACCGCACTTTTCAGTTTTTTATTTGTAAAAAAAGGTTTGAATCATGTATAATTTTCGTTCCACTTCACTATTGTATACCACTTTGTGTTGGTCTCTCACATTAAATTCCAGTGAAATATATTTATGTTTGTGGTTGTAATGTGACAAAATATGGAAATGTTCAAGGGGTATGAATATTTTTGCAAGCCACTGTATGTAACTAGAAAGCACACCTAATGCCTAATCACAATCTTTGTGAACCTGTAGTTATATTTCTCAAGGTGCATGTCATTTTTCTTTCTTTCAGCTCCACTGCTGCTGAAAACTAATGTTTGACTATGGCTTTCTGAATACAAGTGGGGCTGCAACTTTCGATTATTTTAGTAATTGAGTATTCTATCAATTGTTCCATCAATCAATCAAGTAATCGGATAAGAAATAATTTTTCGTATTAACATTTCATTGAAAATTTTAACTTCCGTACTGCAGTTATTCTCTATGTCACATGTTTCAGACTCAAGACCCGTGGGCCACATCCGGCCCGCGATCTAATTTTATACAGCCAGCAAGAAGATTTCATATAGCTATTATTAACAGCCAGTGTTAATAATAATAATAATAAATCCCACTATGCATTGCGACAGCTGTGGATTGTGGAGGCCAGGTTCATGCCACAACAACCTTTTTGTTGTGTTCCTTAAATCTTTCGGAACAGATTTCTGGTGGGGAGGCAGTATTTGAATTTCTATTGCTACTCCTTAATTAACAAAATTTACTTTTCTGCTACATCTCAAAGTAGCATACACATGAAAATCAGAACCCAATATTTCCCAGTGAAACACAACATGAATAAATTACTCAAGTGATGCCAGATAGGTGTATATGACTATGATATCACATAGCGCACTCAGCTGACATTAAACTTAAAAGCTGCATTTTTAAGCTTGGTTTTGTAGAAATATAGAAATATTAACAGCAGCTGTATTCAACAACTCTCTAACAATCTAGGTTTACTATGAAATGTGATTTTATATTTATGTGCTTAACTGTGAATTAAATATTTATTTATTAAATGATTACACATATAAATAACAAATAATTCAACAACTGGCATGTAAATTGCAAAGAGCTTAACAGAAAAATGTATTTCATTAAAGTAGCATCTGAAAATGAATATCTTTGTTATGTTCACCGAATGTGTACAATTTTGCTGCTGGAATATTAACCATTTCCAAAGCTCTGATATGCTATGATTGATTTTTGTTCATTAAATATTTCTTGGTGTTGTTCTCAGGCTTAAACAATATGATAAAACATTTTGGAGCAAATATACACATCATTAGTCCAAAGCTGGAAGCCAGAATGGCAAATATCTCCACAACCACAGTGAATTTCCCAGGAGAGCTGACATATGCTGGGATAAAGGTGATCCACACTGCACAGAATATCAGCATACTGAAAGTGATGAGTTTAGCTTCGTTAAAATTATCAGGTAATTTACGTGCTAAGACAGCTAAGACAAAGCAAAATGAAGCCAGTAAGCCTATATACCCAAGCACAGCCCAGAAGCCAAAAGCTGAACCCAAAGCACATTCCAGTATGATCTTCTCCTTGTATGTGGTTAGATTTTTCATAGGAAAGGGAGGGCTAAGTACTAGCCAAATCGTACATATTAAAACTTGAATAAATGTGAAACACATGACAGTCATTCTCTGCTGTGGAGGACCAAACCATTTCATCACATTACTACCTGGAAGTGTAGCTTTAAAAGCCATCAAAACCACTATAGTTTTCCCAAGCAAACAGGAGATACAGAGTACAAAGGTGATACCAAATGAAGTGTGACGCAGCATGCAGGACCACTCAGATGGTGCTCCAATGAAAGTTAATGAACATAAGAAACACAGAGTCAGAGAGATGAGCAGCAGGAAGCTCAGCTCAGAGTTGTTGGCTCTGACAATTGGAGATGTCCTGTGATAAAAAAATATAGCTGCAGTGATAATGGCCAGACAAGCACCAACAGCTGAGACTGTAGCCAGGATGATTCCTAGGCTGTCTTGAAAAGAAAGAAATTCTACAGGCTTAGGAACGCAAGTGTCTTTCTTTGCATTAGGCCAGAATTCCTTGTAGCATGGTAAACAATCAACCGAATCTGAATGAAAAGAAACAAAAAACATTGACAGATGGGTTTATTCAGGGTTATAGATATGAACAATAAACATAATTTTATTTTACCTGTAGTATTACTGATCTCTCCCTCAGGACACAGTATACAGTCATAGCAGCAGGTGGGTTTTCCTTTCTGTAGCACTTTACGAGTTCCTGGAGGACAGCTGTCACTGCACACTGACACTGGCACCTGTTGAAGACATAACAGTACATATAGATATTTGCTATGCAGCAGTAATTAATCTATTCTCCAAAGTTTAATCAGCAGATTATTGTCTTTGGACTCATTACTTTTGTGCTATGCTCCATCCAGGTTATGGTTGTATTAATTTTGAACTCCTGGCCCACTGGCAGTGATGCATCATAAAGCCCAACAGTTACTATTTTAGTGATGCCACTTTCACTTTTTTGCCAATTAACCAGCTCATAAACAGCCACAGGATCCCCATTAGCATTAAATGATACGTCATAACCATTCTGGGAAAAATTTACTTTCTTTAAATGAGTTAAAACCTGTCAAAATTAATTAAGACAGAAAGGGACAAGAGGGAAAGAAAAAAAAGTACAATATTTTAACAACTAATATTAAATTTTCATTTGCGTGACGTTAGAGATGATGGAAGACATTGATATTAACAGAATCATTTAATCTGACCTGTTTGGGTTCTATCTTCATTAGTTTGTCACACTTAGCTGTGGCATTTTTCCCTTTACACACTGCATTATGGATGGCGTGTGCTATTGCATACACAGCCTTGTACACCATATTAGAAATTCTGAGCTGTGCTGTGTCAGTGTACTGGCTTTGGAGATTCTGTATGTCTTCAGTTCCATCACACACCTTCTTGTCTGCAGCACCACCTAAAAATAGAAAAAGGCAGACCAGATGTTTTCAACAGTGAAAGGTAAACTAGATTTCAGACATTTTCCTTTTGATGAATCTGACAAATTATGCTAAGGTAAAAGGATAAAAAAAAATTATAAAATTTGCCACCTGAACTTGACCTCAGAAGTCATTAAATCAAGTGAAAATATTTGGCCATTATGTGTAGGCTCTGAGAAGAAGTGTGTCAACTTAAAATCAAGAAAACCTTACTTTTGTTCAGCATACAGTTGAATGAGTCCTCCCAGAACTCTGTAAACACTGGGGAAGCAGCAACTTCAGAGAAAGAGAGATTCAGCAGGAAGTCTCTGAATCCCGGGATTACAGACTTTGGAATCCCAAAACCAATGGCCCCAGCACAGAAAGTGAACCTTGTTAATTCTGGGTTGGTTACCCATGACTCACTGCCTATCCACTGGCGAGGTGGGAAAGGCTCACGTGAAAGCTCCTCCAGCAGGATTCTCATGTCTCCAGAATGTACAAATGCCACAACAACCACAGCTGTAGACCTTGAGAAATAAGACAGAGCATTAGAAACATTTTTCACAATTATGTAAAATGTTCATTATTGATGTCATCAACTTGTATTTATATATGAAAACAAAAAGCATAATAAAATATGCAAAAAAAAAAAAAAAAAAAGTAAATAAATCTCCCCACAATCAACATCTGTGATGTAAAAACCTGCGGATAACATCTGCTACTTTCTGGATCCTGCTGTGTGGGTGGGTCCGATAGAAAGATACAGAGTATTCCACACAGATCCCCTCTTTCTGTGCTGCTTCTCGAAAAGATGCCATGCCATTATTTCCATAATCTGTATCTGACCGGACAGCACCTATCCAAGTCCAGCCAAAGTGTTTTATCAGCTTGGCTAGTGCTTCAGCTTGGAACTGATCACTGGGGATTGTTCTGAAAAAATTTGGGTACTGCTGCTTGTCAGACAAGCATGCACATGTGGCATAGGGGCTCACCTAACGCAAAACAAGACAGTGTAATCCTATAAGATCTGCACAAGCACATGCATTTTTTAAACATTCAGTTTGATAGAAAGTCAGAATATTTACTTGAGGAATGTTAAAGGCACTGATGACCTGTGAGATGCTGATGGATTGCGTAGACCCAGTGTCACCAACAACAGCTACCACCATACCAGATTGAGAGCAATTGTTATCAGTGTAAAACACAGGGTCAAAGGTATTCAAAAACTGAAATGCCACATGCACTGCCACAGGCACTGATGCACATGAGTCATAAATCTGATACCCAAGCCTGATTCCAGGCAGCAGCTCTGTGCTGTTGTTAATCTCTTCTATGGCAAAGACCATTGCACGTGAGAAGCGCAGTCCACGGGTGTCAATGCTGCAAAACAATTGTGCCACTGTTTATACTACAAAGATTCAAGTCAAAGAATGACTGCAACTGATCTGTGTATCAAATGTATATTGAATGGTTACCTGACCAGGTAAATCTAGTACCCAATATTGGTACAAGAAAGTAGTGCTAAATAATAGAAAAAAACAAATAAACTATAAAGTTTTTTAATTTCTTGGTTAATATTTATAAAACTGTTTCTTAATACACTATAATTCATGTTGTGAAAACACAGCAAAACTTAAAATGACTTTAAAAACTATAAATTTTTCAGCATTTTTGCCAAACTTTTTTGTTTTCAGGAGAACACAAAGCAAGTTCAGCACCATGAAATTTACATATCAAAATATGCTTTTATCACCCACATATCCCTTTTACTGACCTCCCTTTGCATTTCACAGACTCAGGCATGCTCGTGTAGTTATTGTAAATAGTGTTCATGGAGGCATGAAGGGCGAACGATCCCCCGATGATAAAATCTCCATCCATTGAGAATGCAGGTAAACGAGTGCTACCCTGCAGCTTACAATTTACAAATGAAGTCACAGTACCAGCACCTGTGAAACTAGTCCTTTGATTCAGACAGTCTAGGCATATAGCTAAGACAACAGCTGAATTCAGTTGAAATAAATACACAGCCAGTACCAGTCCAATTATAAGACCTGCTATCACCATCACTGCCTGATGTCAGGTGACTGTGTATGTGCATAAGCAAGCTTTCACTGGTTTATATAGGTATTCAGACAAAGGCTTTTTATTTATTTTTTTTTTTCCTTCAAGAGGATATTCCCTTATCCTGAGGTCTTTAAGTCTTGAGCATAATTTCTGCTGTTATCAATGACCCTGGTCTCCTCTTGTAAGCTTTCCAGAGGGATTTTATATTAAAACTAAAAAGTGAAAATATGCAAATAGTGGGGAAACAATGTGGGAATAAGAGGAACATACAAGGTATTACAACTTAATTTTGTGTATTTACTAAGATGTTATTCAAGTGGTGGCTTAGTAGCAACTTTTTTAGAGTTTAAGAAATATTAGACTGAAATTTATATAGTGGGGTAATAACTAGGGGCCATAAATGGGAAACAAAGTGTAGTAATAAAGTAGCAATAACATGGAAATAACAAGTAAATACAACTTAATTATCAAATTAATATCCAGTGTTTATTTACTGACTTCATAACATTATAATAATAACAGGATCATCTTAACTGATACTTTATCATATTAGCTTACTATTACCATTACCACACATATTACAATGGTAGAATAATCCTACCTTAAGTTCCTAGTGTTTTTCTTCATTTAAAAGTAATAGTGTAAATGTTATGTTTAATGATGTGATTTATTACCAGGCAACATTTGTGGCAGTAATAAATAAAATGTAATAAAAATGCACAACTGCCTCTTTCTTTTTATTTCCATGGTAATAACACATTAGAACAAGCTTATTAATGAAATTATTACCAGGAAACATGTTAATTCCTGTGTAATATTCAGGAATCAGAGCTGTAAAATACAAAAGTACATTATTCTTTTACATTTTAAATTAATATTTACAATTCAAAACCCTGGAAGAGAAAAGCTAAGTCTACATTTGCTAAATGTAAATGTTATCATTAAGGATCAACTATGGGCATAGGCGTAGGAACCGGGGGGCACGTTCCCCCCCAATATTGGAGACAGATGCATTTGTCCCACCCAAAAATTACACCGCGGAGAAGAAAAATACTTGATTTTGAAAGCTTTCGCTCAATGAATTTCCATGCGCATAGAACTTAGTACCATGCGCACAATGAAGCCAGTGTGCATGCCTGCGCTTTTGGTCATATATATATATATATATATATATATATATATATATATATATATATATATATATATATATATATATATATAAAATGCAACCATATCATACAACTTTAACAGCAAATTAATCCAATCATGGATCTGTGGCTTGTTGACACGGCCTGAGCGTGTTCTGTAGAGATTGTTGTCTGTGGTTAAGGATGAATCAGTAGCTGGAATTTGGAACCTACAATGCTCAGAGTCCATGTCCTGTTGTGCCTGTGGGAGGGTGGTGTGTTTTTTTGAGATGAGGCTAGTATCCTGATACTCAGAGTCATTTGGATCAATCTGAGCTGGAAGAGGCTCAGTCACAGGTAGGATGTGTCTCCTGTTCCTCCTATAGGTTTGTCCTTCTGACTGGATCAAATAAGACCTAGGCTCAGTGCACATTTCTTTGACAGTTCCAGTGCGGTAATAACCTTTTGGTGTTTGCAGTTTGACAACTTGCCCTTCCAATAGTGGCTGGAGAGGCCTGCTTGTCCTGTCATAATACACCTTCTGTGTCAGTCTGTTGTTGAGCAGCTGGGCACTGATTTCCTCAGAATTACACATATTGGGTAGGAGCAGTTTCTTGGAGAGAGAAAGCGCAGTGCGTGTTTGTCTCGATGAGTCGTTGCGCTGGAGAGCCGAGTATTGTGTCACGAGTTACATTTCTCATGTTCAGCAGGTTGAGAAAGACATCAGTTTTGTCTCTGTAAGACTTCTCCATGAGGCTTTTGGCACTCAGGGCTTTCAAATTATGCAGGCGCCAGGTGCATTTTACACCTACTCCACCACTCTGCGACGTCTACTTTTTAATTTTCCTAAAAAAAAATGTTTGCGCAGTCTGCTGTCTCCATTTCCAGCGCCATGTGGATGCACGTGGCAATATTTACATTCTTTCGATCTGAGCCATTTGATTGGTTCACGACTGCCATGTGACTATTCATATTGTCTGCTGCCATCATGGCTTTTCATGCATGTAAGAGAAATAAGAGAAAACAGCAGCTGTCACAAGTGGCCGCCAGGCATGGGGACTAGATGATTGGGCTTAAGAAATGGTTCAAGCCCACGTCCGAGGTTTAAAGTAAATAATCTAGGTATACACGAACAATATGAAGAAGAGAATTCTAATGATCAGATGAGAGAAAGGTCGCTGACCTCGTGGAATGTGATCGTCTGCATGATTTGATGATGAATTTCAAAGCCGACCATGCTGTTCGTTCAGGGGCAAGTTTGAAGATAAAATAATATGCATTAGCATAGCTTCTTTACTTTTGAAGATCAACTTTCAAAATTATTAAAATTAAACCATAACACTTTTGAGATGCATTGCATATAAGTAATGGTTTGTGAACACATCGGCTGTGGCATTTCTTCCTTTCATAGTAGAAGTTGCTCATTTATAGTAACTTTGATATGTTTCTGGGAGTACTGAATGAAAGTCTTTAAAAAGCAGTAAAATTTAGGGGATAGTACCAGTGTTGCCAAGTCCGCTTATTATAAGCAACTTTGGGCTTGTTTGTTTCTAAAGTCACTTGCATCTAGTGAGTCGCAGGTTGCAGTTTTTTGGGCTTGTTTTTGAACGTCAAGTTGCTTATGTGGGCTTGACTTTCTTTCCGAGTGAAACTCGATTATCTCTCGGCGCCCCATAATAAAGCAAAAGATGAGTGGTAGGTAGTTTGTCCCTTCCAATCCCCTGTTTCCTGTTTATCGTTCCCGCCCATGTTGACCGGGTGCACACCCAAACAAACACTCTTAACAGCCCAGAGTGACGAGAAAGGATAAGAATGAGCTCCAGTAAGTGGGGAAAATATAGAAAAAATATAATAAAGACTGGGAGAAAGAGAGCACATTTAAAGAATGGATCCGAGCTCGGATGGGAGACAGTGGCGCAAAAAGTGGGTGTACGCTATATGCAATGCATAGGGGCGCCTCACAAGAGGGGCGCCAAAGATGCAGCAAAATTATTTATCTACTTGCATTTTCTCTATTTAACAGCTGTGCATATGATATAATCAGTAACAGAGGGACAGTGCTGATTAGGCACCCCTGTGCTCCTTCACCTCCCCTTCTCCTGTCGCCCCCCTTAGACACACACAAACATTTTTTTTTGTTTGTGATTGATAGAAAATAAAAGCTTGTAATAGAAATCTTGTATTTTTGGGGAGGGCGGGTCTTCCAGGGGAGGGCGGGTCTTCTACACCCCAGTTTCATGCACCCTGCCGGGGGTAGGGACTGGCTAGTGGTTTTGGGCCGGGTTGGCTGCTTCACCGGGGTGCCACTTGCTCTGTGCTGGTACCCGCTCACCCACACTTGGTGTCCATGTAAGTTCTGTGTGTGTGTGCATGAATGTGTGACAGTCATATGTGTGAGTATGAGTATATGATGTGTGTGTGTGTGTGTGTGTGTGTGTGTGTGTGTGTGTGTGGTGCATGTGCGCATGTGTGTGCGTGTGTGTGTGCATGCATGTGTATGGGTGTGCGTGTGTGTGTGCGTGCATGTGTATGGGTGTGTGTGCGTGTGTGTGTGTGTGGACAGCAGGGCTTGGACCTGTGGCTTGCTGAGCCTTGGCACCTATGGGACATGGTTGTGGAGGGTGGGAGTCACCCCTCACCATCACTCCCTACCGCTTCCTGCTGCTTCCTGCTGGTTGCCACTGCCGCCCCTGGGGTGTCGGATGCCCGTGGGTCCCGGGGTTCGTGGCCGGATGTCTTGGCGTGGCTCTTGACCCGCTCCCTTGGCGGTTGTGGCCTAGGGGTGGGCTCAGGCCTCTTTGGCGTGGGGGGGGGGGGGGGGGGGGGGGGCTCTGCTGGGTGTCGGGCAGTTCTCGGGCGCCGGGGGATGCCGGCCTGCGGCAGGGGTTGGCTGCTCATTGCCTCTGG